>OY723394.1:19869368-19966868 GCA_963210295.1 Ophion ellenae
AAAAAAAAAAGTCCAAAAAGCCTATTTTTTCGGCCTCTGGAGTGGCCGAACCCCTTAAGAAAGGATAATTTTCCTCGCATTCCAACGATACAAACTTAAGTCCCATGCCAGCAACGGCGATCGGCGTAAATCACCCCCGGTTGGCAATATCGCGGTTTGAAATGCACGACGAATCTTGGGAAGCGCCGATCGAACGAACGTTCGCGAGTCGAGAATCGCGCGCGCGCGGATGTATTATGCATTCGTAAACACACGCGAGATCGGGACGAGATGCTCGGGATTGCATATATACACTCAGGTTCTTCATCTCTCTCTCTCCCTCTCTCTCCCTCTCTCTCGCTCTCTCTCTTGTTCGTTCTCAAGGTGTGGCGAACAGAAATACGAGGATTATGTTGTATCATCAGTTGTGTACGGATCATACTAATGCGACGGGTATTTATTACGCCACCTGGTGTACATCACGGCGCGATGCACAAGACGCCCTTTGCGATTTCAACACCGTGCGCGACGAGCATCGACACTCGCATCCGTCGATCAACCGTCTCGCGAACTTTGCATGAATCGCAGTGTCACACCCGCTCCGTTCCGTGCCAGCGATTAAAGCGCCAGGATTTATGTATCGCCGTCACATTCGCGCCTTTCATTAGAATTTCATCGACGATATCACGTTTGTTTTTTTTTTTGGTGTGCAACATCCGAGAGAATCGTATACGAACATTGTCGTTTTTACACATTCAGTCGGGTCTTTTGATTGAACGAGTATTCTACCCCAAAGTATGTGTACTCTCCCGCCACCCCAACAGCTTTGTTCCTATATATTCGATTAATTTAATCCCTAATTGGATTCATTCATTCACGTATCTCATCCACGTATATAATGGCACGGCTCTCTCCGCTGTGCGTCTCATTAGAAATTCCGAGTATTACGACGTTCCACACTGGCAAACCGCGCTTTGATCACTCGCGGACGATCGGCGATGATGACCGTCATCATCGCTCCGCGTTCCACTTCCATATATCGAACCTCTTCACGACCCAACTTCTCTCGCTCTCTCTCTCTCTCTCTTGATCTCTCTTGCGCCTCGTCGGAAATCCTAATAAGAAAACGCGAAGAATCGCTTGTTTCCCGTATTAGATGGGACGTCCTCGCCACTTTGCCGTATTCGTACGGCTATTATTTTCTGCGCTTCGCGGGAGAAGGAGGAACGATGTGGGGAAAAAAATGGAGAGACAAAGTGGCACGGGAATATAGCCGCGGAATAGCATCGCACTTTTGCGCTATTGTGCTTTGCCTTTATTCGGAGAAGCTCGTGCGCTGTACCTGATCCAATAACTATACAGGAAAAAGAGACAAGAGTTTACAAGGGTAAAGACTGTGACCCGAGTGGGCTGTCGTTGTTGCGATGTGCTAGTTCATTATGGCAAACGAAAGTAACAACTTGGTGCTGTTGTCTGCAAATATAAATTAGTCGGATAGTGGGCTGACAAGTGCTCTTTCCCCATTCAGGCCTAGTATGCGCAGTGTCGTAAAACTCCTGTAATTCACACCGAGTAATGGCGAAGCAATAAATGGGAACGTAAACTTCGGCGATCACGGAGTTTGAACCGTTTGATGGGTCCTAATTGATGTGTTGACAGTATTCACGATTAATGTCAAGTTCACCTTTGATGTTACTGTGGACCAAAAATCAGGGTTATTGAAAAAAATAATTTTGAAGAAGTAGTGAAGATGATTGAAAAATGGTTTGGGCATTTATTTGTATGTACATTAAGGTAGTTCCTCTGCGAAAATCTCAACCAAAAGTTTACATACCATGTTCATGTTTAAAAAATTTATAATTGGGTTAATTAGTAATGAATAAAATTAGAAACTACGCAATATTGACTCGGTACTAGTAGATAATACCATGGATATCATTTATTGCCGTGAAATATATTTTGTATTGTGTTTTTGATCGACCATTGCCAGTAAACCTTTTGCCGGGACTGTCCAGGCTTTGCCCCAATTGTTTTTTTTCCAGGCTTTGCCAGGCTTTGCACCAAAATTGTGAAGGCTTCTCATGGTTATATCTTGGAAACTAGATGGTGAATCATTCTCATTTTTTTTCACGTTATTCGTGATATCTTACTGTAGCTTATCCTCGTTTTTCATCAATTTCTTAATTTTAGTTTTGACGGTAGAATTAATGATGCTCTGTTTGCCCATCATAACGCATTTGTTACGTGTAAACCAAGCCAACTTTAAGTGTAAATATCTCAGGTTTGGGGTGGTCAAACTTATTCAAATTGCACAGATGTTTGGATAATGTATTAATTAACGTATATGTCAAATTTCAACCATTTCTTAATTCAACTCTTCTGTGGAGGTACTACCTTAAGGGGCTACATCCACCTAGAAGCGTGAAAAAATGGTCGAATCCCGATTTGTTTTCTTTGGAAACCGTTGGTGAAACGCGCATTTTTTTACACAGAGCTATGAGAGCCTTTAAGGGGCTATACCAGTGTGAACGCTGAACATTTGCGTGATTTTCGGGATTTTTTTGGAAGAAACGAACTCAATTAAATGTTTCGGAAAATTAAGAATATATTTGGCTATATTTGACCTATATTACATAATTTTTTTCATAGAAAAATATTGAGATCCAAGCGACTTATGCGCTGCCTTCGGAGGCGCCAAAAAAGTTCCTCCACTGCTGACATGATTCCGGCCGATTGAGTAGCTGAAACCGAAAAAGGAAAAAATGTCGTTAAGCTGGAAGGTATTTCCTGTACAATGACGTATGATTTTCGAAAAATATCAAAATCTAACAAAATGGCGTAGTTGTGAAAAAAAGTCTGTTTTCTCGCCTATAAAATGGTCTTTTTTTTTCAATGCCAAATCGTCAATGTTCATCCAATCAAAAATATCCTACGTCATTGTAGAGTAAATATATTCAAGAGTACTCAGTTCAAATTTCAAGTCAATCGGATAATTGCTTTTTGAGTTACAATGTCGGCAAATTTGAAAAATCGCATTTCGAGAAAAACGCGTTTAAAGATTTAACTATCGATTTTTGCAAGATAAAACGATATTGACCCGACTGGAAATTTTGATCCGGCAGCCTGAAGACTGATCAGGCCGCTATCAAGCTGCGGTCCGTAATACCGTAGTACGGCACGTCTGATCAGTGCCGGAAGTCCGCCGAATCAGTGGAAACTTAGTCCGGGCGCGAGTAGGCATCCTGAAGAGGGCCAAGTACGGCAGCCTGTGTGCCGCCGTAATATGGCGTCCATGGACGCCGTGTTACGGCACGCCTGCTCTGTGCCGGATCAGTAGAGCCGTAGTACGGACGCGAGAAAGCACCCTTAACAGGCCGGAGTACGGTAGCCTGCATGTCGCCGTAATATGGCGTCCATAGACGCCGTGTTACGGCACGCCTGATCTGTGCCGGATGTCGGCCGGATGAATGCAGCCGTAGTTGGTGAATCAAGATTTTGAGGTTAGGTTTCATTGACGTCTGCGATGTAAACCACGTGAATTCGGATAATCTACACTCTGCGAGCGGGTAATAAACATGGACAAATTGTTTATATTGTTTATATAGAATAAGAAGACATAGGTTCAATCCCGAGGGTAGGTAAAAACTTTAACGAGGCAGAATACGTTTTAATTCAATTATCATATAGGGTGGAACATAAATAAGGTATATGGAAACAAAAAATACTGACAGAATTTTTTTATTCATAATTTTTGGATTGTTGTTATTTGTCATTTCAGGCATAGATACGGCAGCCGGAACCGTGCCTGCTAAGGTATACTGATCAGGTCCGTAACCGGCATCCGCATCAGGGCCGGATGCGAACAACGTTTCACGCCTGTTAAAGTCCTGATGTGGTGGCCTGTAAAGTACCGTGGTACGGAATACGGCATGCCGGATACGGCCCTAGTCTGCCCCGTAGCAAAATTTCTAGTCGGGGATATAAATGAAAATAAATGATAATGATATTCTTGAAAGTATAAACTACCGAAAAAGGCAACAAAAAAAAAAACGATTTTTTGAAAGTGTCACACTGGTATAGCCACTTAAAAAGAATATAGTAAAACAACAAAAACATGGCCAGCGTCAGATGGTGAATTTTTTTTCGCGACGTTTGGTATTGCACACTCCCCAGCTTAAACGGCCCATCCGAAAACTAAAAACCTAACGGGTTATTCAAGTTAACAATAAATACGAGTCATTGACGACCGTCGATTTTTTAAATATTTTTTTTAACAACGTGGCGACGAATCGGAACTCGAGCATACAAAATATACGAAAAGTCGTCATTTTTACGTAACTATTAAAAATGGATACCGATTTGTAAAAAGTGACATCGCCAACGACCTTTAAATGTTTCTCATCGGATCTCCTGTAAATTTGGAAATAATCCATCAAGTAATTCTCGAGATATCATGTCCACCGACTTTGAAAACAGATTATATTGGCCTAAGTTTTGTCATCGTGTTTGAATCATAAAAAAAACAGTGTGAGATTTTTTTCCTAAATTTTCCAGGAAAAATAACATCATTTTTGTTGACAACTAATGAAAAAAATGTTAACAAGAAAAACGTCGGTCAAGCCTGGACTACTATTACACTGAATAAGTGTACCAAATTTCAAGTCAATCCGTTCATTCATTAAATGTCAAAAAATCCTGTACTGAAAAACATCGTTTCGAGAAAACCGCGTTTAACATTTTTCAGTAGTTCCATCGTTGTAATAATAAGTTTACCTTCAATCCGCGATTCCTGCACCATAAGTTGGACCGTTCTCTTCAATTTGAGTTGCCTCAAGCGACGAACGAGTATTCGTCATTTCCACAGTAGCCTAACCCCTCAATATGCCGGATCATCATTCACCCTAGGGCAGTTACTGCGACGCTTGACCCTCCGCGTGTGCCCTTATTTTTCCATCCTTCGATGAACGTTGACTCTCCAAAGTACGTTTGAAGTTTTCAACTCCTCCGGGCTTCCGGAAAACCGCAAGACAATCGCGATCACTTCGCAGTGTGCGCAGTTGCCTTCCCAAGTAGCAATTTCTAAAAAGTTGTCCAAAAGTTGGCTACGTGGGTACCAAATGTCCGCCCGGAAGTTATCTTAAAGTTAACCCTCCAAAAAGACAACTGCTGGACACATGGTAACTCATAGGTAGCTTCCAAGCGGACATTTGGTACTCATTTGGACAACCTCTGGACGACTGTTTGGAAATTGCTACCTGAGTTATACGAAAATGGCCAAAAACGAACGTTCAATAGCATCTGAAAAAAAAAATTGAGATTAGTGGAGCGATACGTGAAAAACAGGGCTCGAAAAATGTTTATGACGATTGAAAAGATGATGCCACCGGTGGTTCGCTAATTATCGACCCTCGCGTGCGACCAAGTTACGGGATGCTCTTCAGCCATTGGGAGCACCGCGAAAAGCGGAGACTTTCGCCTCATAGACATTCAGGTCCCGGAATTTCGATGTTACGCTCGTTCCCCTAGCCCCCCGCCCTCACCCTCTGTATACCGAATTCGAATCAATTGATTGGCTGTTGATTGGAAATTGAATTAGATCGGAATGCTCGTCGCTGTGTTTCTCCCTCGTGCAGCCTGCGAGAGATCGCGGTGGGGGGAAATCGTGGGGGTGGATGCTCGATTTTCGCGTGGGCGCGAGGGGGTGAGGGGCTTGAGGCGCATTGTGCGAGAGGGGTCTCTCTTCTGCCTTTCGCAATGCTCGCGGAATATCAATGCCCTCCACTCGCGTTCTCTCTCCATTTTTCGCGAACAGGAGCTTATATATGTGGCACACACCTGTGCACGTTTGCTGCAGCAGCTTCGCGTAATTTTGGTCTCTGTACACATATACGGCCTGCCGCCAACCCATAGACACGACATACCGATGTTGTGCCACGACTGCCAGCTTACGGACTACCACTCGTCACGTTCGCCTATCGAATGGCTCCGCTAATACAACTTTTGCCTTACTAGCTACGCTACACTTGGACAGATACTATTATCGCAAAACAAACTCTCGCACCTCGGTAACGGTATCCACTGGCGTTTCTTCAAAAGTCATCTAAAAAAAAAACCAAAAAGATGATTAAATTAGATACTATAATCTAGTACTTGTCATAGCCGATTTTGAAAATATCGATTTATGACAATATGGCGGACGTTTGAACATAAATAGTGATTTTTGGGCCAAAAATTAATTATTTTGCCTTTAAAACAAAAACTGAGTAACGGAAAAAAAATCCTATGACGAGTACTAGATAATGGTGTATAGAATAACCACAAAAAACCTCAAGGCAATCGGTTCATTGGTTTTCGAGAAATGTTTAGTACCGATTTGAAAAACGCGTTTGAAAATTTGGGAATGAATAAATCATGAAATTTGTCAACTTACATGGAATCATCGATACCAGGCCCATAGTGTAGGTCTTCTACGGTCGACGGAATGTTCATAGATTCTGAATTCTCGACCTCGACCATCTAGGTGTGTATCTGCCCTTAAGGTAGTTCCTCTGCGAAAATCTCAACCAAAAGTTTACATACCATGTTCATGTTTAAAAGATTGATAATTGGTTTCATTAGTAATGAATAAAATTAAAAACGACGCAATATTGACTCGGTACTAGTAGATAATACGATGGATATCATTTATTGCCGTAAAATGTATTTTGTATTGTGTTTTTGATCGACCATTGCCAGTGAACTTTTTGCCGGGACTGTCCAGGCTTTGCCCCAATTGTTTTTTTTCCAGGCTTTGCACCAAAATTGTGAAGGCTTCTCATCGTTATATCTTGGAAACTAGATGGTGAATCATTCTCATTTTTTTCACATTATTCGTGATATCTTACTGTAGCTTATCCTCGTTATTTATCGATTTCTTAATTTTAGTTTTGACGGTAGAATTAATGATGCTCTGTTTGCCCATCATAACGCATTTGTTACGTGTAAACCAAGCCAACTTTGAGTGTAAATATCTCAGGTTTGGGGTGGTCAAACTTATTCAAATTGCACAGATGTTTGGATAGTGTATTAAATAACGTATATGTCAAATTTCAACCATTTCTTAATTCAACTCTTCTGTGGAGGTACTACCTTAACAGGTGGTGTGCAAGGACACTGACTAATTCATTTTTTTACTTTTTTTTTCTTCTATTGTTGCTCAAATTTATTATAATGTTGGTAACGTTGATTTTTATCTTAATGATGATTATAGGACTGATTAAGTGCCTATAATAGTACCCTAGGTACTTGATATTTTCATGTAAAATGTTTCCTTACTAAAGATGACCATTTGATTTAAAAAATTCGTTGTTTTTCAGTTAATTCCATCTATAATGCATAAAATATTATTTTCTTTTATCAAAATGATGTCAAAATAACCCTTAATCTTTGACATGAGTTGCATTTCATTGCCTTGTCGAAGAAACTTCACACTCGAGGTTACTTTGACACTTTAAATATATATATATAAAATTGTGGGGCTGTGGTGGGGTTTGGAGCAAATAAAGTTACAATTTAGGATATTAAAAAAAGTTACCTACAAGATACTTCCAAAACCTGTTCAAAGTAACCCCATTTTGCGGTACTCGTTGCCTCACTCCTCTGGGCTTCCGCAACCGCACTGGGAGCCTTGCAGTATCGTCATGTCTGTCCATCTGCCTGTCACAACGGAGTGTCTCCCTCGACTTTAACCCTTTAGTTTGAAAATCTATATGAATGCCCAAAAAGCCCATTTTGTTAGTTGTTTTGTAGTAAGATTGTTGACGTTCGCATCGTTGCATGGCAACGAAAATTCTTTTTATACTTTTATTTCCCATTTTCGTTGTTCCTCAGAACATTTTTTGCTGATTTATTTTTTTTTGCAATTTTTCAATTTCTATTCTTATTTTATTTCTGTTTCTATTATATGCCAAAAGAAATTTGAGCAATTATAAAGGCATCGTTTTCATTGCATTCCATCGATGCAAACTTCAATCTCACGGAGAATGTAGCGACTATTGAACTATTGACTGGGTCTACACGTGAAAGAATTGCTTATGCGGATACACTAGTATGGAGTAAGTATTCTCCTGAGCGACAGTCGTACAACTTCGCGCGACTGTTCTTGATCACAATTTCACCGTTTTCGTGAGTATATTTTGGAAACAAAACGATCAATAGTTTTGTTTTTTTTTTCTACCTCATCTGGATAGTAGGCCTCTGCTGACTGGTATTTTTTTTACAAAAATAGCGAAGAGGCACCATATATCGGATAATTTTGTTTGAAATTGAAAAAAAAAGAGTAAACAATTGCTAAGACCTTAAAATTTTACGATTTCATGATCTACATGTCATACACAACAAGATGCTAATCATTATTTTACACATTACATTTGAATATGTTGAGTTATATTATGCTTTACAAAAAACGACAGAAATCATGGTCTTCAAAAAGGTTGCCTATAATCGGATATCCGATATGAAGGTCCAAACTCCACTTTTCTTATACCTAAAATGAGGGGACTATTTTTATAGAAAAAAAAACAAAACGTTTATTGTTTTAACTTTGTAATTATTATCAAACAATCGGTCTTGATGAGTTAATTAACTACGGGGGAACATTTTGGCACAAACGGGTACCCACGGGAACAGTAATATTTTTGTACATGTTCCTATTTTTCCGAACATTATATATTTATCAACTAAAATAAATGCTACAGTTAATAAAAAATAACAAAAACATAAATCATTTGGACTTACTCAAGGAAAACAACACTTTTCAATACAAGAAATATTTTTTCACGCCTGCAAACACTTTTGGTTACTAGGCAACTAAAAGTTCAGCAGTAGCGACATTTTACGACTATTCATTAGTGTATAAAATCGCGAACAGATGTCGCTATAGGAAAATTCGAGACAGTTCACTATCCGATATGCGGTGCTTCTCCCCTACATCATCGCTTTGACTCGGAATATTTGAAAAAAAAAATGAAGCGTCATCATTCAATACAGTTTCTATAGGCGATATGTGACAAGTTGCTAAGTTTGACATAAAATATTTAAAGTTTGAAACACCCTTGAAATGTTCCAAACCCATCGACACTACAGTTCTTTTCACCTACTATAAATTGAATAAATTCTGTCGAAAGAGGCATCCTCGCGACCAGATTATCCCGACTAGGTTCTGCCCAATTTTCGGCACTGTATTCGAGATATATTCCGAATACTGATAATCAAGGCTGATGGTAAAATACTGTTGGTTAAGGAGGTTGGAGCGATTCAGTTGAGTCAAATGACGGTTTATTCATTTTTTTCTTCAATGAACCTTAAAAAAAATGCATACGAGGTACAGATTTATTCTATATATGCTAATTTTTTTACATATAATTAAAGGGCAAAATTATGCATTTTAACATTTTTATTACGTAGAGTAGAAAAACTTTTGTGTTACTACCAACTTGAAAAGGCATAACATTATCGATGATTATTTGAAAAAAACTACGACAACGAATGTTTTATACAATTCACAATGAAATTTTCCGTAATTCATAATTATGCCTATTCATATTTACGTCACGAGATTATTGGCCCATGGTTTACGATGGGCAAGATGAGGATTTTTTTTCTCCAAATGCTCACGAAGGTTCAGTTTGCGTTAATCCGTTGTTAGAAATGGTTCATCTTGGTGCTAAATAACAATAAAAATTACGTAACCCTTAGTGTGAAAGTCTTGCCCATCTGACCGCGCGTTAAGGCGTTACCCCCACTCGTAGCGCAAATAAAGGCCTTTTTCATGATTTTTTTAAAAGAAAACTACAAAACTTTTTTAATCGATCAATATACCATCTTAAAGAACACATCTTGAAGAACTTTCAGTAATTTTTTTTAGTGAAAAATATTACTTTGTTCAGTGGCAAATGGCCGTCAATGAAATAATGTTTCTATATACACGGTTTGCGGTGACCAACATTGCGGCGAAGTGGATCGTCTGAAAAAAAAATTCGGATGGATTTAGTCAAATATAAGTATAAACTAGTCTTTAATCGAAGGATTTTAAAAAATATTCATTTTTCACAAAATGGCGGACAGTCAAAGTTAATGGTTCGATTTTAACGAAAAAAAAACGGCCGTTTTTTTGCTATAAAACGGCCATTTTTTTTTCGAAAAAAAAAATCGAACGATTAAAGACTACATTTTTATGTATTAAATAAGCCTGCAAAATTTCAAGAAGATCGGTTCATTAGTGTTCGAGTAATCTTGGTCACCGACTTCAGAAATGCCATTTTGAGAAAAACGCGTTTAAAGTTTCTCTTTCAACGCTCTTTCAACGCGGATTCTTCTCTTTCAACGCTCATATCTCAGTCAATTTTGTTCGGATCGACTTGAAATTTTCAGGACATATTCTCAGATACTTATACTTCGAAAAAATGCAATAAAAAAAAATCGATTTTTTCAAAATCGCAAGTGGGTGTAACCCCTTAAATTACATACATTAAACTATTTTTATCTCTGGTGTTTGGTGGTGAAAAAAGTTTTAAAAAAATCGTAAAGACTCAGTATAGTGTAAACAATAACATGTATTTTTTTATTAAATTTAACCTTGGATTGTGGCTAACGCTCCAACCTCCTTAACAAACAACAAACCAATGCGCAAACTCTTCGAAATAAATTAAATTCCTATTCAATATTACAACACCGTGAGTATCCCTGACAATCTGCTATCCCCTACGGCGTCCCGTGCAACGCACCAACTTGACCGCATTTTTTCCCCACTATTTCCAGCGGCTCCTCTCTCGCCCCGTTCGACCGAACGAAACAATTATCGAGGTTTTAGCATATCTCAGCTCAGCGTACACGAGGGTGTTCCTCGCTCAACGGGTCCGCCGGAGATACTCACGCGACTGCGAAATATGCAAATATCGTCGCGGCAACGAGAAACGTTCTTTATCTTCTCTCGAGTAATGACCGATCGTTGTATCACATCGAATGATACTTATATCTCATTCCCGCGTCGTTCCTCTTTATTTATGTACCACACGGTCGCGCTACGTTTCTCCGCATTTTGGTTTTGTTTCTCTTCACTCATTTCTCTCGGCTTTATTTCTTCCCTCCTTACTTTCGCGTGGCCCTCTCGCGACGGACGGAAATACGAGAAACGGTGCATTCCGATTGCGATCCCGTGTCTGCGCGGCTTCTTCGATTTCGCGGAACTAAATTACTCCGGCTTGTACTACTGGTCTTTTCACCCTTCTCCCTTCCCCATTCCCTTTGCCCTTTCGTCTTTCTCTCCCTCTGGCGAACGTACGCTCGACGAGAGCCTCGCGTGGAACGCCGGAATGACCGAGAGGATGAGCTTTACGAGCGCACCCGAGACCCCGCGATCACGCGACGGTCCAGACAAGGATGAATAGACACGCGGTAGTACGGCGCTCCGCATGGGTTACACCTGTGATTATATATATATATATATATATATATATATATATATATATATATATATATTCATCTTTCTCTCTCCGTCATGTTAGTTTTCTTACTTCGCTCGCGAGCCCTTACGCCAAGCGTCGTAAACCCACACGGGGTTATTTATGCGCCCCTCGTCGACTACCTCAAGTAGGACGACGGGGACGTGCCAACGTGACGCGGTTACTCCATCGTCCTCGTCCACCCAACAGTCCGAGGTCCCATTGGTCCTCTCCTTTGCCATCTAAGACTCTGTCTTTTTCTCTCCGTCTCGCTTTCGCTATTACACAGGTCCGTAGCACCGTCCGAGAGGGATGGAAAGTACTCCGTGTTGGGCGCAAGATCATCGTGGTATGTCCCATACTCGTCTCCATTTCCCTTGCGATCGCAAGCCCTGAATAGTTGAGAGGGACATCCCGCTAAGCTCCCGATCGCGGTTTTGATCCGTTCTAATGTATGACTTTTTGCGGAATCGAGCAGAAACGAACAGTGCGACGACGTTGCATCTCGTTACCTCGACAATATACGAAGTATGATATATCGTATACGTGTCAATTATAATGTAGTATAATTAAGTATGAGAAATATACGAACTATGTTTCTTTGTATGCTTTGGTTTTTTATCGTTGAAAATATTATTGACAAATGTGTTTGAAACTTGAAGATTAAAATAAGAAATTCGTTGCGCTGCTGCAATGGAAACTTCAGACCCATGGTTTGGGTACATAATAGTATTTTTCAAACACGCGTTTCCCTGTTTCAAGGAGTTTAAGGAATTTTGGTTTCAGGAGTTTGATAAAGCTTTTTGAGTGCATGGGGAAATATTAAGGGGCTGTACCAGTGTGAACGCTGAAAATTTCGGTGATTTTCGGGAATTTTTTGGAAGAAAAGTACTCGATTGAATGTTTAGGGAAATTAAGAATATATTTGGCTATGTTTGACCTATATTACATCATTTTTTTCATAGAAAAATATTGAGATCCAAGCGACTTATGCGCCTTCGGAGGCGCCAAAAAAAAGTTCCTCCACTGCTGACATGATTCCGGCCGATTGAGTAGGTAAAACCGAAAAAGGAAAGAATGTCGTTAAACTGGAAGGTATTTCCTGTACAATGACGTAGGATTTTCGAAAAATATCAAAATCTAACAAAATGGCGTAGTTATGAAAAAAAGTCTTTTTTGTTGCCTATAAATTGGTCGTCTTTTTTTCAATGCCAAATCGTCGATTTTCAGTCAACCAAAAATATGCTACGTCATTGTAGAGTAAATATATTCAAGAGTACTCAGTTCAAATTTCAAGTCAATCGGATAATTGCCCTTTGAGTTACAATGTCAGCAAATTTGAAATAATCTCATTTTGAGAAAAACGCGTTTGAATATGTAACTATCGATTTTTGCAAGATTAAATGATATTGATATAAATTATATAAATGATATTCTTGAAAGTATAAACTGCCGAAAAAGGCAAAAAAAAATCGATTTTTTGAAAGTGTCACACTGGTATAGCCCCTTAATATATATTACTAGCTTCGGCTCCTGGCTTCGCCCGCGTTGATACACGCAAGGAATACAATGTTCCATACACGTTTTTACACCCTATGTCACCCCCTTAAGAGTCGATTTTCGAAAAATCCTTTCTTGGTGCACCTATACACCTTCTAAGGAACATATCTCCCAAATTTCATGTTTTTATCTTCGACGGTTCGGGCTGTGCGTTGTGTATATGCTAGTCAGTCAGTCACGAAACGCTTTTAAATGTATAGATCATCGGGATTAAATGTATATTTTATAATTGTGGTTAGACGAATAGATATTTCATAATTAACGTTAACGCTCCGCGGTCACACGGGGTCAAAATTACCCCAAGCGCAACTTTAAGCCAAAATTACTCTAAGTTGTTGGCGGCCAAGGCCTGCCTTCTAACGGTGCATTGGGGTAACCTCTTGTAAGTACTGACTCATGTCGGACGTGGAGCTATTTTTGGAGCTAATAGTTTACGATGTCAATAAAAACTGGTAAAAAATTTTAATAATTGTATTTTATTAAAAAAAAAAAAAATTCTCCAATGAGCTTCCGAAACGGGCCTGAACACCAGACTACATCCTTAAACTATTTCCCACTACGGAGTTATTTTTTTCCTCTAACTATCATATCTCCAGCGCCTCAACCTAAAATTTTATGAAACAAAAATTGAAAAATGCAAAAATTATGATTTTTTTTTTAGAAAAAAGGGCTTTTTTACGCACTGACCCCTTGCTGACCTTTTTCCGCCATTTTAAAATCCGATAAAAACATAATACCGAGAATGCCACATTCTAGAATGTTCAAACTAATAGCCTGCATTTTTATGAGTCATTCGGGACGATACGGTCAACACGGCAATCGTTTGAAACGGGGCTGGGGTCATTGCGACCCCCTGTGGCCAGCGTGTTATAGCCAGACCGTGTGACCGCAAAGGGTTAAAGTATTTTTCAATTGCGGTAACAGCATCTCAATTCGAGATAAGTCTCCACTTAATTTTGTACCGAAGTCTAGAAAGGCTAATTGGGGACAATTGATAACCTAAAGTGAGTCGGTGAAAATAATTCGTTGCCGGCCTCAGACGAGTTTGAGGCTGCTACAGCAGGTCCACCCTGCGCACGTAGATCTCGTCTTTCCGCCCTTGGACGATCATCAATCCGACTTAACGGTGGATCTCGCAGATTCGTTCGAGTTAAGCCGTACGAGTGACGTGGAACGAGCCCCTAACCGTGTATATTTGATGTTTCAGAGCGAATTGGCGAGTCTGAGGGAACGCAAAGCGGCCATGCTCGCGCTCAATGTCTCGGCGCATCGACTCATCACCGATCTTGGCGTTGCTGCTACCTCGGTATCCGTATCCCTCAAGGATGCTGTCGCTGATCTTTATCGCGTTTGGGACGAGACTTTCCAAAGGTAACTGCACTTATGCTCATTTCACGAAGCACCATCCGTTTTAATCACCTCTTCATTTTCATCCATGGAAATCATAGCTCGGAAATCTTTAGTTATATTCGGGGGCTTGAAAAAAAAAACTAAATTTCAAAAATAAAAAAACAGCTACGTATAACGATAGTTATTGCAATTACGAAAATGTTGGTTTTACTAAATTGAACATCGGACAATTATAGCTAGAGTTATGATTATGGCCAGGTCGAGAAAAGTCGTTTAGAGAAAAACGCGATTGAAAGTTTTAGTATACGTAAGTCGTTGCGCTACCTGCTCTCAGGTCTGTAACTTGGTCAACTTTCAACAATTTAACTCGAAGATTTTTTCACATATTCTTGAATATGCATGTTTTGAGGAAATGCAAAAAAATCGTTCGTATTCACCCGTCACATTGGTGTCCCGCGTCGACAAAGGCACGGAACACGAAAAAGTGTGTAACATTCCGGAAGCCATGTTCTTCGTGAGTTTTTTATGCGGGAAATAGTTGGTGATGACAAATTGGGGTGTCCCTTCACGATACTCATAGTTGTAAGGTTCCTTGAAGATTTGATAAAAATGCAAATAAAAATTCGGTCCTTCTTTCCAAAATGTATACTAAAAATCGCCATAATCGCAGATTTTTTGGGGACGAAAAATTCGATATTTAAAGAAACTCTGCCATCGTTTGAAAATCTGTCATTCGAGGGTCCAAAAAGAAATGTACAGGCTGGTAACGTCATTGGAACGTTACCAAAGTCACCAAATAGAAAAAACCGAGTGCCGTTCCGAAAAAACCAGGTTCTGAATGTGCACGGAACCATTCTTAAGGGGCCAGTCCACTTTGGAGCCACAAAAAAGGCTATTTTCGCGATTTTTTTTTGAGTATCTTATAAAAGATATGAATATAAAAGTTGTTGGGCTTGATAAATAAAGTCTTGTAATACATTTTTAAAAAAATTATCCATTTTTATTCATTTTTAAGTACAAAAATAGTTTAAAAAATATTAGGTGCGCAACTAAGGTCTCGCTGTTTTTTTTTTAATGAAAATGCCACTTTATTGTGAAAAAATGGTTACAAATGAATCATTCAAAATATTGTCCATCGCTAGCGACAACTTTTTCCCATCTTTCTGGCAGAGCTCGAATACCGTCACGGTAGAAGTGTTCGTCTTTTGAGGCTATCCACGAATCAAGCCATTTTCAGATGTCTTCATATGAGCGGAACTGCTGATTAGCCAGACCATGTGCCATCGAACGGAACAAGTAATAATCGGACGGCGCAATATCTGGGGAATATGGCGGGTGGGGTAGGACTTCCCATTTGAGCGTTTCTAAGTAGGTTTCAACGGGTTTGGCAACGTGAGGCCGAGCATTGTCATGCTGTAAAATCACTTTTTCGTGGCTCTGCTCGTATTGTGGCCGCTTTTCGCGCAGTGCTCGGCTCAATCGCATCAATTGAGTTCGATACCGTTCCCCAGTGATGGTTTCGTTCGGTTTCAACAGCTCATAATAAATTACACCGCCCTGGTCCCACCAAATACACAGCAGAACCTTCGCAGCGTGAATATTCGGCCGAGCCGACGACGTAGAAGCATGACCGGGCAGTCCCCATGATTTTGTTCTCTTTGGGTTGCTGTAATGAATCCATTTTTCATCACCCGTGCCGATGCGATGAAGAAAACCCTTCCTTTTTTGGCGCTGGAGCAGTTGTTCACAGGCGAAAAAACGACGCTCAACGTTTCTCGGCTTCAAATCATAATGAACCCAAGTTCCTTGTTTTTGAATCATTCCCAACGCATGCAATCGCTTGGAAATGGATTGGCGGGTAACTCCTAATGCTGAAGCAAGCTCTTTTTGCGTTTGGCACGGATCCTCATCGAGCAATGCCTCCAATTCAGGGTCTTCGAAGGCTTTTGGCCTTCCTTCACGTGAACGGTCGTCAACATCGAAATCACCGTCTTTGAAGCGACGGAACCAATCACGCCACGTTGTTTCACTTAGAGCAGCATCTCCGTAAACTTTTTGGAGTTCTTGATGCGCTTCAGCCGCCGTTTTCTTCGAATGAAAGAAGAAAAGCAACACTTCCCGCAAATGACGATTATTTGGCACAAAATCAGACATTTTCACGCAACCAAAAGTATGCGATGCACAAACAAAATCACTAATGTGTCAAAGCGGTTTGTTTACCATATGTCTTAGCTTGGTTCATGACGTTTTGGTTATGTCACAATCGACCAGCACTTATTAGTGGAGCCATCTCTTGAAAAACAGCGGGAACTTAGTTGCGCACCTGATAGTTTAACGTAATGCCTCAAAAATAGGTGGGCAAGGTACAATGTGTGGTTCAAATTTCAAGAGAATCGGTTTATTAGTTTTAGAGATACGATGGAGCTAGATTTTGAAAACGTTGTTTCGAGAAAAACGCGTTTGAAGTTTATACTATGAAAAACTCTCACCTAAACTCAATCGGTAATTCCTGCACCGTACAAAATCCCTTCTTATTGCTCATCATCGTCTTCAAGTCTAGCTTGCTTTCGATTTTTTGACATTTTCCAAGTGGACTGGCCCCTTGAATGCACGCAAAAGTGATGAATTTGTCTCCGTCAATGATTCATAAAGAGCTAGCAGAGGGACGTGTTTCTGGAAACAAGTCGACCGATGACCATCACCGATCGTTTTTTTTCCTTTGTACGCGTATTTACGCAAACGTCACTTATCGTACTCTGGCACGAGGAGGCGCGATTTATTGGAATCGGGAGAAAGAGAAAGAAAAAAAAAAAAGAAAACAGAGGGTCCGTAGTATCAGGATTCTCAGCCGTTTCACGTTTTCCGAGTAGGGTGCAAAGTGATGCAAGAAGTTTGAGGGTGGAACGGGTAAATTGCCCGAGGGCCGGAAAATCCGCGAATAGTTAAACGAAATGCAGCGAGGGCGTTACTGGGGACGGATGATTCGGGGTCATCGAGTGACCATGTCGGTCGTCCTCGGGTCTCGTGACGTTGAGCAAATATTGTGAGAGGTAATGAAGCCTCGAGAGCAAACATCGAGGAAGCCTCATATACAGTCCCGATGGCAGTTTTAGTCCATCCTGTTGACTGGCGAACGGTCGACTGGGGGACGGTGGGGTCTCATCGACGTCGCATGATAGGAAAGAGAGACCGTGAAGGGGGATTCTTGCAGGACCCGTGTCGCGCAGGATTACCAGCTTTGCGCGAAGGATCAGGAGCGAGCTTTAATCGCGATGCTGCATAAGACTGTGTACGAACGACGTGCTGTATTGTATTTGATATTTTGGGCGTTTCCTCCTTTCCAATTAGCCGCTCGAAAATATACCTTATATAAAATATACCACGTTAAGGCAGTAGTCTGCTTTAGAAGCCGGAAAAAAAGCGTTTTTTCAGCAATTTTTTTGAAAGGGAAGGAAATGATTGCGGTAAACGAAATTTTGAGACGATAGTGTATTATATTCAAGCTTTGAAAAACAATTTTTATTATTAAAAAATATTGAAATTTTTCAAAAATGTAACGATTTTTCTGGGGCGCCTGGAGTCTGCACTTGTAAATCGGTGCCGGTGATGGAGGTCGTGCGATGCATCTGAAACAGTCGAACCAATTTTTTTTTTAGTTTTTATAAGTTCCCTTTCTATATGAACTAAAAAAATACCGAAGAAATGATGAAATTCCAAATTTTTTCGAAGTTTGAAAAAAAAATTCACTTTTTTGAAAAAAAAAAAATTCACTTTAAGTTGCAAAACAAGTGATTTAAATAGTACTTTTGTCCAACTTTTTTTAGTTCAAATAGAAGATAATTTAATACTGAAGCTAGATCACTTTGATTTTTTTCGATCGGACATATATTGTTTTTGCTATCGCCGGCACCGTTTTCTAAAACTTGTGAAAATGAAAACTCGAGAAAACGGGCTTTGAAGTTTTCGGTCCAAAAAAATATAAGTTTTTGGATACTTACACTAATTAGATGTTAATCAGCTATCCCCGGGCCATACAATAATCCTTCCTCTTCTTCAAATCGATTTTTTGAAGCCTGCAAAGCAGACTACTGCCTTAAGGGGCTACACCAGGGTGAACGCTGAAAAATTTGAGTGATTTTCGGGAATTTTATGGAAGAAAAGTACTCAATTAAATGTTTCGGAAAATTAAGAATATATTTGGCTATATTTGACCTATGTTACATAATTTTTTCATACAAAAATATTGAGAGCTAAGCGACTTATGCGCTGCTTTCGGAGGTGCCAAAAAAAAGTTCCTCCACTGCTGACATGATTCCGGCCGATTGAGTGGCTGAAACCGAACAAGGAAAAAAATGTCGTTAAACTGGAAGGTATTTCCTGTACAATGACGTAGGATTTTCGAAAAATATCAAAATCTAACAAAATGGCGAAGTTATGAAAAAAGTCTGCTTTCTTGCCTATAAAATGGTCGTTTATTCAATGCTAAATTGTCAATTTTCATCCAATCAAAAATATCCTACGTCATTGTAGATTAAATATATTCAAGAGTACTTCGTTCAAATTTCAAGTCAATCGGATAATTGTTTTTTGAGTTACAATGTCAGCAAATTAAAAAAATGTCATTTCATATTCTTGAAAGTATAAACTGTCGAAAAAGGCACAAAAAAATCGACTTTTTCAAAGTGTCAGACTGGTATAGCCTCTTAATAATGAATCGCAAAGGAAAAGCGATTTTTTTTCATGCATTTATTTTAGTTCGAATGTATATGAATGTTATCAGTATCGAGAGAAGGGGGGGGGGGCAAAAATGGTATACTTTGCTGTGTTATTCCCAAAGGTTTAAGAATACTACCCCGAAAGAATTTTAGCCGAAAGACCAAAACTCCGAAAATCTGCTCGGAGCCGGGTTGAAATTCCGAACGTTAAATGATCAGCACGCTCAAAGCTCCGAAAATATACTACCCCGTAAGATCAAAACTCCGAAAGAATTTTACACGAAAGACCAAAACTCCTAAAATTTGAACACCGTCGAAATAATTCGGCTCTGTAAGTTTTAAAAGTTTCAAAATTTTCAATAAATCGACGAATTATTTCAAGAATTTTTGTTTATTAAGAAGTGATTTTACGTCAATTTTGAAATTTGTCTAGACAATGTTATACGTTCTGCATCATTTACAGTCAACTGAGTAGACTTTCGCTAGCATAATCTTGGTGAACCTTGTAATTTCGGAACATTGAAATTAGGACTTTTAAACCGTCGGAGCATTATAACTTTGGAATTTCAACCCGGCTCTCATGTCAACATTATGCCAGCGAAAGTCTACACAGTTGACTGTAAATGATGTAGAACGTATAACATTGTGTAGACAAATTTCAAAATTGACGCAAAATTACTTCTTAATTAAAAAAAATTCTTGAAATAATTCGTCCATTTATTGAAAATTTTGAAAATTTTAAAACTTCCATAGCAGAATTATTTTGACGGTGTTAAGATTTCCGGAGTTTTGGTGTTTCGTGTAAAATTCTTTCGGAGTTTTCAGCGTTCTGACCATTCAAAGTTCGGAATTTCAACACGGCCCCATCTTGATTTTCGGAACATTAAAATTCGGAATTTTAAACCGTCGGAGCATTCAAAGTTCGGAATTTCAACCCGGCCCCGACCGAATAAATATGAAGAGTAAACATGTAGGACCAGTTAAAGCCTTATATACCTTTGGATTATTAGAAAAAAAGTCTTCGAGATTTTTAAAAAATTACTACCAAACCACTCAAGCAAAATGAGCTCTGGAGAGTTACTTTAACATATTTGCAGGTACACAAAACAGTTTTCTATTTTTAACAAAATGCAAAGCGGCCCAGTGGCCGGTAGAAAGAGAACACTTTTTTTAAGGCCCACGTTGGAGGCGCACATGAGCAACAAGACCAACATTTTTTTCGTAATCTACATGAATTTTGCTAACGAAGCACACACAATTATTACAAAACAATTGTAATATTTAATATTGATATTTGTATATTGTATTTGCATTAATATTGTATATTTGTAATATTGATATCTGCAAATTTGGCACCATTTTGAAAAAAGTCGCATTTTCGTCTGAAAAACGGCCTCAATGTGTTTATAAAAACCGTAATTGTTAGTCGACCGTAAATATCGTGTGTACTTCGCTAGGAAATCTCTATTTGAAAAGCTCCGGTTGAAACTCGAAGTCAATTGGTTGAAAAATGTAGAACCTACGAGTCCCCCCGATATTCAAAACATGGTTTCAAGAACAACGCGGTTAGAGCTTAAAAACAATTTTTCTTCGGACCATATCACTGTTGGAAAGCTTATACATGTCAACCATACAATTCTTGGGATCATACATAATTTTACATGATAAAAAACGATGCATTCTTTTCTTTCAAAGCTATATGAGGCCTCAATGATAAATCAATTTCTATTTTTAGTAGATTTTAATATAATTGTAAAATACTTGAAAAAAGTAAGCGGAAACTTCGTTTCCGTTACTGTGACTTATGGTAAGCCGAACTTTCGAACGTCAGAAGGCGAAACGGTACGTTAAATCTGTATGGACGTAATGCCGGATCTTCGTATTGTGGGTCAGTTACGCCGGTCAACCCCTGTGCGTATACGAGGGTGAGTAAACCCCCTATCAACGAAGGGGATCAAGCCTGTTACGGCGAGGTACAGAAATTAAAATGAGGATTAAGCGGCGCGTTATACCACTCAAACTGACCGAACCTCTGGGATTTTCAATTTAATCGAGTTTTCGCGCGGAGCTCGAGACCGCCATTGGACCGTGTATGAATTGTGGAAATATAGAAATGATTTGTTTAATTTAAATTTTTCGACGAGTTAATCGGCACGAATCGAACGTTGATTCAAGTTTGAAAAATTTAATTTCTTCCAAATGAGGAGCAGGCGAGCAAAACCGCACTTGACTACACAACGTCAATTTTTATTTTCGTGTTTGGCGAAAGCACATTTTCAATAGCTCCCGAAATATTTTCAATCAAATCTGGCTCCAACACCGCAAAATCTGTTAAAAACTGCCTTTTTAAGCAAAAAAGTTGTTTTCAGGCACGAAAAGTATTGAAATAGTGTGGACAAATCCGGTTTTGTTCGCCTGCTCCCCAAATTTAAAGAGATCGCAGACTTTTTTAATACAATTAACAGGGCAATACCGTTTAGGATTTTACAAGTAAAAGATGTCAAGCGTGTGGTGCGGTGTCATTTTGTAAAATAATTGACATCACATTAAGGGAGACTTTGTCCTTGGAGTGCCATATTTCAGGTGTTTACATTTTATTTTTTTTAAAACAAACGAGTAAAGCTTTTTGAGTGCGGTTTTTTTCTTGCTTTTATTCATGATATACAGAACGTTAAAAAAATTTTTTTTTGAAAAAAAAAACCAAAATGACGGCCGTTGCAGCTCCGCGAAAACAGGTCCTCAAATCGCGGGAGGTAAACGGCTGACATCACTGCCCCCTCTTTGTTGATCCGAAACACAAATTTAAAGCATATTATCAATCTGTGACCCTTTGGTCATGGAATGACGGATGGGTTTTTCATTTAGTACAAATTTCGGAAAATGGCGGCAATTAAAAAAAAATCGAATTTGCGCGTTTTTTTCGCATAAAAAGATAAATAATAAATGCAAAAATGTATCTATCGAAAAAACGAACCGTCATTCCGTGAAGACGTATTTTCTGAGTGTGCTCTCCAAATTTCAGGTCGATATGTTAATTACAGCGGTCAGGAGAATGTCAGCCATTTTTAAAAACGTGTTTTCGAGAAAAACGCGTTTAAAGTTTTGTAATGTGTTTACACAAATGTGTTTATAATTACCGCTAATCGGCAATGCCTGGTCCATAGAGGCATCCCTCCTCTTCTTCTAGCTGCTCATGTTGAGCCGCTAACATCTCCCGCTGCATTTCAAGGACAAAGTCTCCCTTAAGGTAGTCCTGTCGCCAGGCCGAAGGTTTTTTTTTGAGCTTCACTAAATATATGAATAATCTTCTCTGTAAAATTTCAGCGTCGTTTATCGAATTCCGAGACGACATACAAAAATCCAATTTCCGGTCGCTACAAAAGTGTATATAATAGTGTGGGAATCCGTCAGATTCTTAAAAATAATCAGATTTACATACTCAACACTTGTAGTAATCCAGTGCTCCCGGAAAAAATTACGCTTATTGACCTAATTTTTATGTAATATCAAGTTTAATTTAAACTTCCGGTATTGGATTTATTACCACTTGCTACGATAAAGAGACGTGACAGCAAGGCAACAGCTGACTGTAGTCCTAACCTCATCTCACTCATTCGAATTCCCACACATATTTCATTTTTAACCGACATATTTCGCCGACACAAATTTTCCACGCTTTTTACCAGTCCTGGCCCGAATACAATGCTTTATATTTCCCGCACCTGACATTGTTTTGACAGATCGACGTTGAAAAGCATGGAGGTTAAACTCGCCTGGTTGAGTAAAAAGAGACGGAGATAGAACCAATATTGCCAAATATCAAACCTAGAAACACTGCGCGAATCGTTGGAATAACTATTTTTTCATTTTTCTAATTAAATGCGAACATTAATTAAACAGTTTGCACATGGAAAATTTAGTTATTACAAATTTTTGTTTTGCATATGTTAAAATTATGAATTGCACAAGACTTGAGTACGATCAGTGGCATGACTAGTGTGAAGCGATAGAACTACCTTAATTGAGTGATGAAAGGGTGATTCTTGTTTGTTTTCCGTTGTGAGAAACGGAAAATGATGGGCTGTCCCAAAAAAGTGATTTTCGTGTCGAACAAGGTAATTTTTGGGTTGATGACCGAGTACAACGCTGGTGAACAGCGAGTTATCTCGTTACGGACGGCATTAATTTTAACGACGATCAAGAACGGTCACGCATTTACGGCCGTAAGAGCTGCCATCTATAAAACCCGATGAAGAAGCCAGTTCGGTTTCATTGCCCTGCGTGGTCACCGTTAACGATCTCCTCTCATCTGACCGCGTCGAACGTGTGTGTCGACGGTAACGTTCACCAGCAACGTACGAAAATACTCCGAGGCTTTTCGATCAGCCTGCGATTTCTTTTTTCCTTCAAGTGCAAATCTATTTGTACGATTACGCGAAAGGGTCGTGACTCCCCGTCGAACCCTTGGATTCGACGAATCGAATACTTTTGACCAACCTCGCAGGGGTGAATAGCGGACGCGACTTTGTGATTTGACTTTGCGGTAAAATGTTTTTACTTGGCGCGATCTTGGAGTATATACCGCGACCGAGGGGTCGAAGCTGGTAATTATTCTGGAAAAGTCTCACTCCACTTGAAGGGCTTTGCCCATCGGCTTTATCGCTGCTTCTCTCGTCTTCCTATCGTCGTCTCGATAACGCAACGTTTTGACCCTCGAATCAGCCCTTCTCCTCGCGCCAGCAAGGAGCACCACCTTGATGTAGCTTTCCATTCGCGGGACATCCTGCAGCCTCGATTGTCTCTTACCGGCTGATAATGTGGGACTCTACGAGCCAAAAGATATTCCGCTGTATGGCCACTCTAGAGGCCGAAAAAATAGGCTTTTTGGGGATTTTTTTTTTCAGAAAAACTACAAAATAAATCGAGATTACAAAAATGGGTGTTTATCATACATATCAGTGACTGTATACAATAATTTTTTTGAAGTGATTAATTTCAAAATGGCGGCTGTGCAGCGTTTATCTCAAAACTGCATTTTTAAGATGTCCGGAAACATAACAGACAATTTTCAATCGATTCACTTGAAATGTTGAGTATATCTTGAAAAATAGATTGTCTATGGAAGTACGTAGGATTTTTTTTTTATATTGCATAGTTCATATGTTATTAACAATTATCTGACGATTTTTTAGGCACATCTTTGGATACTGAAAAATTTCGTCTGATAATTGTTAATAACAAATGAACTATGCGACATAAAAAAAGAATCCTTCGTTCTTCCATAGACTAAGTATTTTTCAAGATATATTCAACATTTCAAGCGAATCGGCTGAAAACTGTCTGAGTTATGTTTCCGGCCAACTTAAATATGCAGTTTTGAGATAAATGCTGCACAGCTGCCATGTTGAAATTAATGGCTTCAAAAAAATTATTGTATACAGTCACTGATATGTATAATAAACATCCTTTTTTGTAATGTCGATTTATTTTGTAGTTTTTCTAAAAAAAAAATCCCCAAAGAGCCTATTTTTTCGGCCTCTAGTGGCCTAAGGCCTTAATCGAACCGACAGCCAAACATCAACACCCAAAGCGGTCAAATAAAAGCCCACAATCCGCCAAAGTAGCAAGTGTCGCAAAAATGGATATATCGAGGATTACGAATTTTCAAGTGTCCTCAATGTTGCAGATGTTGTCCTAGATTGCTAACCCGCATTTCTCAATACTACACTGCCAAAAAAATATTTAATTGAAATAGGATCTATTTGAATCAAATACCGTAAACCGGGGTACTTTGTCACTGGGGGTACAACTTTGGGTTATCGCGTAATATTCAACTTTTGAATTTCTCACCAACGCCATGCCTTATGAATTGGCGCGTAATCAACACTACTGCCGTACGCTGATATGTGCTGTTCCAAAGTAACCCAAAATTGTCCCAAAGTTACCCTGGTGTACGGTTGGTTTTTTCCTTGTCTCGAGGCCTACTACGATCCAATATGTTTCAAATATAATTTATTGAATTTTCTTCAGCTATTCTTTTCAAATATTCAATATATGCAAATTAAATAAATAAATATTCGATTTCAATGAATTTTTATTTACTCACAATATACACTGCAAATCCAAGTGTACTGTATGCATAAAATATTTCATAAATCCAAAATAAAATGAAATACTCAATTTAGAGTTCTACCACAATGATTTTGTATCATAATTCTTCATTCCCTGGTCTTCGGAAATGATTTTAATCGAAGGAAATATTTCGCCTACATATGGAATCGAATTTACAACCTACCTACCTATAGCTATGCACACTGCCCCTATGCATCCGAGTGTTTGTAGCATCTTACAAGGTACATCACTTTGGTGTCCTTCTCCGATTTTGTTGAAACTCTTTTGTGGAAGAGTATCAAAAACTAAGAACTCGAAAATAGGGGTGTTTTTCGTTTTTCGTCGAAACGTTATGGTTCTCATCTCCAATGTATAGTACACAAAAAATAAATATTGTAGCAATTTGAATTTTTTTAATATCTCGTATCATTAAAACGTTATCGACGAAAAACGAAAAAACATCCTCATTTTTGAGGGTGGGTTTCACCCCTTAGAACCGTTTTTTCGCCGATAAAAAAAAATACGTGTCTCTTAGTTTTTGATATTCTTCCACATAAAAAAGTTTCAACGAAATCGGAGGACACCAAAGTGATGTTCCTGGTTAGTCGCAAATATGGCATACGAGACCAAATGAATTCCTATAATTATTTGTTGTATTACATATACTATATCGATTAGTCAATATCATTGTGATAATTAGAGAGTTTTATCGAATAGCACGCTATAGTTTGTTCAACCATAAGATATATATATATATATATATATATATATATATATATATATATATATATATATAATTCTTCTCTCTCTCCCCCGTCTCCCCGCCCCGTTCGATGTATGTGTTGCAATATAACAGACCATTTATTCAATCACAGAAAAATGTTAGACTACGAAAATTGTATTCAATTTTAATTAAAAAACAATTAAATAGATACATTTAGTGGATACCACAAAATTGTGTTTTGAACAGATGAAACCGAATCACAGTTTTATTATGGATAAATATAATATCTAGTTATTAGACGACATTGAATGGATCTTCATTTAAATAAATAAATAATGCCAATAATGGAATGCGATAGGAAAAATTTGATGTCTCGAAAAATCAAGTTGATTCAATTTTTTTTTTATCGAATAGACGCATTTCGATAGAATTTTTCTGTCCGTGTAACTCGAAATTAAAATACCGCAGCGTGCGCTGCAAATGAAAAGGCTACATTTTCTTTTCTTCTGTTCCGTTCCAGGGGTAACCAGCAGTTGTGCGCCCTCCAGGCTGTACAGCAGTTCAGCACTCGCTTGACGGAATTGCAGTGTGCCCTGCGCAGGGACAAGGACACCCTGGCGGTTCTTGATGCCGCGTTGCAAGCGGGCGCGACCTCTGAGGTCGCATCCTCCGTACGCGACGTTGCGAGATTGCTGTCCGAGAAGCAGGACGTTTGCCAGGTGAGCTCACGTTAACCGCGAACTTTTCCAACCTTATTACTCGTAATGATCCGCCGTCGCAAATTCTGCATAGCTTATGATACGCGGCGTTTTAATAAATTCAGGAAAATCTCTCTCTCTCTCTCTCTCTCTCTCCCTCTCTCTCTCTCTCTCTCGTATATAGCGACGATCGTGCGAAGGAAAATAGACGAGAAGGGAATATCGGTGTATATATTGATGCTGGAACTAATACGTGGGGAAATTAGAGACGCGCAGTTCCCTCGCCGGTTAAAGTGTGGTCGAGGTGCGGGATGGGAAAATAAGAGAAGACCATTCCCCGAGGGAACCTTTGGCCCCGGCGCGCTCGGACGCCTCTCCGAGTACGGCTCCGTACATATGCGTGGGGAAGGGATCCTTTGAACCCGTTCTATATCTATGTTATGTTGCCTATCGGCACATCTGGCTTTTTTAGGGACGAACGTCAATTTTTTTTTCTCAACGAAACGTCTATTTTGGGGACAAAATGATGTTCGAAATTATCTTTACATAAATACGCTTAGATCTAGGTATAGAGGATTTTGAGGACATCGGGGCCCGCCTGATGTCGAGTATCGGGAACATAAACACCTATGAGGACGGTCCTCGAGGTTGAATGACTTCAAAATCACCTTTTCCCATAGATGTATATACGTAAGTGTGGTACGCACTTTACACGGCGATCGGGGTAGTCAGTTCGTAATCCCGCAGTCATTCCACGAGAGAACTCTACTGAGAGAGAGAAATGGAGATAGAGGAAGAGGGAGACTCACTAATTCGAATCGTTTGGCTATCATTTAGTAACGGACCGTGATCGCTGCCGAGTAACTCACGATTGCGAGAGATCCAGGCAGGCGATCGGGGATGCTTTAATAGTTATCAGCAATTTACGCGAAGATTTACAATTACACTGTGCTTGTTTTATTTTCGTGTATTTTCGTGTGAATATGTAATTTCTGAGATACCGTATTGCGCTATGTTTCGGAGAGGGGATGGGGTGTCGAAAAATGTTGATGGTCACGAATTGAGTCTTGGGGAGACCGAGGAGAGTTGTGACGGAGGAGAGTTGTGACAGGGAGTATTTCTCGGAACCCATGGCCGTTAGCGAGCTGGCAACAGCGCATGATACTTTCTTTAGAGGCGCACTACTTCACGCAGTAGGCGCCAGAGACGCACGGCAAGCGGTTGCGTCAGTACGACGTCTGCATGAAAAAAAAACCGAAAAGTAAATTTTTCACCAAAATTTTGATTGTATTTATATTGTAATATATTACAGTCATGCGAATTTGCTATTTTTTCTTTTATTGTGTGGTTTTTGAAGTTTCAAAGCGTAAAATTGTCTTGCTGTGTTTGCATCTTGTTTCGAGATTACGAATTATTATTCTGACCAGGTCGCGATTTTTGGCACCAAGGAGACTTGTGACACGCTGTCACAACTCTCCTGTTTAAGTTTATTTTCTGGTTAGCTTATTTTACATGCTTTTTACAATGTTTTTTTTGCGTTTATATGTAATGTTCGTTTATTTTCGTCAATTCTCATAACCTACGTTTGACATAAAAAGTATTCGGCAATTAAAGTCTGCCTTAAAAATGACATTTTTGTCAGGAACCTATTTATGCATGTGGTTTGGTGTTGTATGCTGAATTGCTATTGTTTTGTTTCAGAATGCCTAATAATTATACACGAAAGTCTATCATAACTGTTCATCCGATTAAATTAAGATTTTTGACTGATTTTAAAACGACTGATCTCGTACCGATGCCTTAATTACTTATAAAAGATTTAATAATTGTTGTGTTAATGTTCCATATTACTGTAGTTGCTACAATTATTATGATTTTTAACTGATGCTAAAACGACTGGTCTCGTTATCATGCCATAATTACTTATTGATACTCGTTATGTTAATAATTCGTGTTATTGTAGCACAATTCTGTCTGATGATAATTAAAGTACTTTTATGCAAAAACAAAAGTGAGTTTTGCTTGTAATTCAGATAAAAGTATTTTTATCTATGAAATATAGTCTAGATACACAGCTGTCACAACTTACCTCGGTGATAGGAGAGTTGTGACAAAGGGAATATAGTTTCAGTTTTCGCGGATTTTCTGAGAAACCTTATAACTTTAATTAACTTTGATGACTGCTTTTAAAAGAGGAAGGACTGAGATATATTGAGGCATAGACGTCATAATCGTGGTATGTTTCGTTATTGAGATATGTTCTTTTAAGTAAAAATTGTCACAACCCTCCTCGGTCTCCCCTACTGACTCAATTCGCTTTTTGGGACTTAAAAAAATACTAATAACAATTCAAAATGAGGTTTGGAGGGTTCATTTCACATACCTGTAGGTACTTACTCAAGTTTATTTTTTATTTTTTAAAGAAGTACAAAATAGAGACGCAGTGGCCGGTCGAAAGAGAACGCTTTTTTCTAGGCCCGCGATTTTTCTTCCAATCTACATGCATTTTGCTGGCGAAGTACACACGATTGTTACAAAATATTAATTTTTGCAGATTTGGCACTATTTTGAAAGAAAGGCGCATTTTCGACTGAAAAAAACGACGTTAGTTTGTTTATAATAATCGTAATTATTAGTCGAACGTAAAAATCGTGTGTACTCCGCTACAAAATCTATGTACGAAGCTGCAGTCAAAATTTGAAGTCAATCGGTTGAAAGTTGCAGGCGCTACGAGTCGGCCCGATTTGAAAAACATGGTTTAAAGAAATATGCGCCTAAGGGGTTAGGCCAGTCTAGAGGCCGAAAAAATACGCTTTTTGTGGATTTTTGTTTCAGAAAAACTACAAAATAAATCGCGATTACAAAGAAGGGTGTTTCTCATACACATCAGTGACTGTATACAATAATTTTTTTGAAGTCGTTAATTTCAAAATGGCGACTGTGCAGCGTTTATCTCGAAACTGCATTTTTTAAGTTGGCTGGAAACATAACTCAGGCAATTTTCAACCGATTCACTTGAAATGTTGAATATATCTTGAAAAATACATTGTCTATGGAAGTACGTAGGATTTTTTTTTTAATTGCATAGTTCATTTGTTATTAACAATTATCTGACGAAATTTTTCACTTTCCAAAAATTTGCCTAAAAATCGTCAGATAATTGTTAATAACAAATGAACTATGCAATATAAAAAAAAATCCTACGTACTTCCATAGACAATGTATTTTTCAAGATATATTCAACATTTCAAGTGAATCGGTTGAAAATTGTCTGAGTTATGTTTCTGGCCAACTTAAAAAATGCAGTTTTGAGATAAACGCTGCACAGCCGCCATTTTGAAATTAATCGCTTCGAAAAAATTATTGTATCCAGTCACTGATATGTATGATAAACACTGCTTTTTGTAATCTCGAGTTAATTTGTAGTTTTTCTGAAAAAAAAAACATCCCCAAAAAGCCTATTTTTCGGCCTCTAGAGTGGCCTAGGGCCTTAGAGTTTTAAAACAATATTTCTTCGGACCATATCATTTCTGGGATGTTTATACATTTCAATCATATCATTCTCGGGATGCTTATACATAATTTAGAGCAAAAAAAAACGATATTTTTTTTTCAAAATGCATATAAGGCCTAACACCACTCTAGTGGCCGAAAAGAAGGCCTAACTTCAACGATTTTTTTTTGGTAGTATAATAAAACGGATGGGATTTTTTTTAGAGGGATTATTCAGCATATATTCAAGTATAGAATTTATTATTATTATTATTGTTATTATTATTGTACATAATGGCGGCGAGAGCCAATCTGCGAAATGGTCTTTTTAAAACACCTCCAGTAGCGGACAAATTTCTCGTGAAATATAAAATCAGGAACAAAAGAATTAAAAGAAAAAATTAATTTATATACTATTGGCTATAGAAGTACGTAGGGATTTTTTATTTAATCAAATTTTGTAAAAATGGTGCACTTTCGGCAAAAAAGTTCGATTTTTTCCTAAAAAAATAAGCAGTGAATTGGTCATCAAATAAAAAGTTTACATTGAATCGAAAAACCCCCACGTACTTCTATAAAGGAGTTCATTGTGAAGTCCATCCATTCAGGAGGAGGAGCTTCATTGTGAAGCTACTGTCAAAATTTCAAGCTGATCCATGCAACCGTGTTGAAGTAACGTGTTCGCTAAGATTGAAAAAAGTGATTTTGAGAAGAACGTGTTTTTATGATGTTGAAGCATTGTTTAAAGCGTTACCCCCACTTGTAGCGCAAAAAAGGCCTTTTTCATGATTTTTTTAAAAGAAAACTACAAAACTTTTTTAATCGATCAATATACCATCTTAAAGAACACATCCTGAAGAACTTTCAGTAATTTTTTTATTGAAAAATATTACATTGTTTAGTGGCAAATGGCCGTCAATGAGATAATGTTTTTATATACACGGTTTGCGGTGGCCAACATTGCGGCGAAGTGGATCATCTGAAAAAAAAATGCGGATGGATTTAGTCAAATATAAGTATAAACTAGTCTTTAATCGAAGGATTTTAAAAAATATTCATTTTTCACAAAATGGCGGACAGTCAAAGTTAATGGTTCGATTTTAACGAAAAAAAACGGCCGTTTTTTTGCTATGAAACGGCCATTTTTTTCGAAAAAAAATCGAATGATTAAAGACTACATTTTTATGTATTAAATAAGCCTGCAAAATTTCAAGAAGATCGGTTCATTAGTGTTCGAGTAATCTTGGTCACCGACTTCAGAAATGCCGTTTTGAGAAAAACGCGTTTAAAGTTTCTCTTTCAACGCGGATTCTTCTCTTTCAACGCTCATATCTCAATCAATTTTGTTCGGATCGACTTGAAATTTTCAGAACATATTCTCAGATACTTATACTTCAAAAAAATGCAATAAAAAAATCTATTTTTTCAAAATCGCAAGGGGCTAACCCCTTAAGGCGAAGTAATAGATCTACCACGTGACATATGAGTGCGAGAGAGATAGCTAAAATTTTCGAAGAGATTTCTCAGAGATTAATCATATTTAGGGCAAAAGGAAATCATCAAGCTCTGCGTCAGGATATTCTCGAGAGCTTTGTTTTTCCTAAAAAATTTAATCATCTGTGAGAAAATAGGGTTGGAAAATTTGTGAGGTTATGTTGACCTTGTACATGCCCTTAAGCAATTTAAAAAAAAAAACAATTTTTCAAAATCCTAGAGTGGTGTTACCCCTTAACGAAACTCGAACCGTATGGCACAATGTGCGCTGTCGATACTGCGTTTGGAAAAAGTTATAGAAAAGGTTGATTTCTTGGATTTTTTGAGTAATATCAGAACATCGAGGATATGGAAAGTGATTTTGAGTAGGCGACGATTTCCGGGCGCGGGGTGAATTGCGAGCTAATTATGAGCTCCGGGCAGCCGATGCGGATATTTGTTCTTTGATTACTGAACGGGAATGGAGAATGACAAAGCATATTTCGAGACACTCGACGAAGACAGCTTGGAAATCAGTACAACAAGGACGCAACACACGATTTGTACACTAGTCAGAGAATTGCCCAACGTTTCTGCGATTTCGTTTCCCTCTTCCCCCCCCCCCCCCCCTCCTCTCGCTGCGACTTTCGTTCCGGATTTGCATATAAAGTAAACTCGCAGTTGTGTCGGCCCGTCGACTACTTACTCGGATCTTGAGAAAGAGTATTACGGGGAAAAAAGGGTGAGAATATAGGAAATGTGGGACGTCTGTACAGCGACTTCCGATTGCCCGCGCCCTCTCTCATTTCGCATGTCACGAAGACGAACGGTCTCTCATCGAGGTTGATTTTGCCCTTGCCTCACTCTTCAACGTGCCACTGGCAACAGAAACTCGCCCTCACATGCTCGATTTTTCGTAGTCGTGAACAAGAAAAAAAAACAAAGAAGATACGCCCGTTGGAAAGTCCCCTCGACGTAAAACAGACTTGGGAATAATTTTCTCCAGTCGCGAATATGCCTACCCCCTTTTTCCGCGATTCTAAATTTCCTTCGCCTCGTTTTCCCCCTTCTCCGCGTTTCTCGAGCTGCTGCAAGATGAATTACCCCGTTCGTATACTTTTAGTCGCGAGACACTTGTTTCTGAATTTGTTCCTTTGCAACATTCGTGTGGAGAATAAATAATTGAAAAAATAATTGTGGGATTACTGCCTAATCGTTTTATCTAGCTCATAGAGATTTCTCGTAGTTTTTTCTACTAAACGAGCTTTTTGTAATATTCTATTTATGTTTGCGAAAAAAAAACGATCGTTCGTTATCTCAATGTATGGAAAAGGTACAGCGTGTTCCCTACATTTTCTAGTAAATCAAGCATTTTCAAAATTCGGACCTCTCGAGTCATCTTCTAGCCAAATTCAATACAAAACAGTCATCTATGATACGCTGCTCAATATTCGAGTGAATGAAAATTCTAAAAGAATGGAATTTCTGAAATGACCGAACAATGTGCTGATTATTTCACAATGTTGAGCAAGTTATAGAGCGCACGCGAAACTTCTTTATTTTGAGAAACCCAAAATGAAATCGGCTTGTGATGGTGAAGTTCGCGTCGTTGGAGTGCAACGAAAGTTAATTTTTCTTCTGTTGCCCACATTTTTTTTCGCTGATCTAGGATACGAAAATCAACCAAACTGTTTTTCTTATTCTCATCAGAGATCTACGATCTTAATCTATAAAAAAAAGGGCAGTATAGAAATGAAGAAATGAAAAAATAGAAAAGAATTTTCGTTGCATTCCAACGATGGACTTCCAACCATTCGTCAACGCTATATTGGCTTAGGGCTGTTACTTTTTTTTAAGGGGTTACCCCCACTTGAGATTTTGAAAAAATCGATTTTTTTTAAATTGCATTTTTTTGAAGTATAAGTATCTGAGAATATGTCCTGAAAATTTCAAGTCGATCCGAACAAAATTGACTGAGATATGAGCGTTGAAAGAGAAGAATCCGCGTTGAAAGAGCGTTGAAAGAGAAACTTTAAACGCGTTTTTCTCAAAATGGCATTTCTGAAGTCGGTGACCAAGATTACTCGAACACTAATGAACCGATCTTCTTGAAATTTTGCAGGCTTATTTAATACATAAAAATGTAGTCTTTAATCGTTCGATTTTTTTTTTCGAAAAAATGGCTGTTTTATAGCCAAAAAACGGCTGTTTTTTTTCGTTAAAATCGAACCATTAACTTTGACTGTCCGCCATTTTGTGAAAAATGAATATTTTTTAAAATCCTTCGATCAAAGACTAGTTTATACTTATATTTGACTAAATCCATTCGCATTTTTTTCTTCGGATCATCCACTTCGCCGCAATGTTGGTCACAGCAAACCGTGTATATAAAAACATTATTTCATTGACGGCCATTTGCCACTAAACAATGTAATATTTTTCAATAAAAAAATTCCTGAAAGTTCTTCAAGATGTGTTCTTTAAGATGGTATATTGATCGATTGAAAAAGCTTTGTAGTTTTCTTTAAAAAAATTCATGAAAAAGGCCTTTTTTTTGCGCTACAAGTGGGGGTAACGCCTTAAACTCAGTCCCAATTGTCCTTTGGTGATGCTAGTTGTGGATGAGAAATGTCATTTCGCCATTGCGATACTTGTCTTGAGGTATCGAGGCGCGAATTAAAAAATCCATATCAACACACTCATACTTTCGGACATTTTTGGACAGACGTGACTTTTTCGATGTTTCCAAGGAGGTTGGAGCGGTTCAGTTGAGTCAAATGACGGTTCATTCATTTTTTTTTTCAACGAACATCAAAAAAATGCATACGAGGCACAGATTTATTCTATATATGACATTTTTTTTAAATATCTAATTAAAGGGCAAAATTATGTATTTTAATATGTTTATTACGTAAAGTAGAAAAACTTTAGTGTCACTACCAACTTTATAAAGTATAATTTCAATTTTCGATGATTATGATGAAAAAAAACTGCGTAAGCGAATGTTTTGTACAACTCAGAATGTAATTTTGAGTCTTTTATAATTATGCCTATTTATATTTATTTCACAACATTATTTATTATTACCATTAATAGATATTACGTATTGCTGAAATATGGCAGCTTCCCGGACATTGAGGTTGGCCGCAATGCTCTCCATTCTCCAGCCAAGATTCGTAATCTTTCATCAAACCTTTATGGTTCAATATTGAATATATATGGTTTACGATGGGCAAGATACGTTTTTTTTTCTAAATGTTTATAATCGTTGAGTTTGGGTTACTTCGTTGTGCGAAATGGTTTATCTTGGTGCTAAATAGCTCAATAAATGGCATCGCCCGTAGCGTGATCGCCCATCCAACCGCACGTAAAATTAAATACATTCAACTATTTTTTATCTCTGGTGTTTTGTGGTCAAAAAATTTCGAAAAATTCGTAGAGAATCAGTATAGTCTAGATAATAACATAAAAAAAATTAATCTTGGATTGTGGCTAGCGCTCCAACCTCCTTAAACATACTGACCATGTTTCCAATGAAATACTGAAAGAAATCCATAAAAAACGCTTCCTCTGGAAAGAAGTGTGTGTATATATATATATATATATATATATATATATATATATATATATATATATATATATATATATATATATATGTATATATATATATGTATATATGTGTGTGTGTGTGCTTGCGGTAAAAAATCTTGGCAAGTTTTCGCAGCCATTGTTAGATGGGTCTCATTTTTTTTTTTCGTCCGTACATATTGATAGCTACTAAATAAAATATCGGGGGGAAGGGAATGGGGGTCTCGGGTCAAGGGAAAAACAGCACATATACATCCATAGACGTAGATATAGAAGCAGCTACAATCACATGACATAACAAGCTAGGGCGCGAAAATCGTGTTGGTTGGTCGCGGGCGACGTTTGTGCTACTTCTGCCAGTGCTGCCTGGGATCAGGGTGGAGGCAGGTGAAGGGGGAGGTCGAAAGGGCGAGAAGAAAAGCGTTCGGGCATCTGGGAACTAAGATCGTGTGCTTCGGGTAACCGACCCCCCGAAGCCTCCCCGGGGAGGTTCTTGGATCGTTAATCGCCCGAACGATTTCCTTTCGCCTCACGTATCCCTTATGGCCCGTGGAATCAGCGTAAAAATACAAATTTAATATCATCGCTGGGATCGCATACGGACTCGTTGCCGGATCACAAAAACCATCCAATGGGCTACGTGTGAGTGTGTAACGGAGGACCAGCGAAACGGAAATTCTCTCTCTCTCTCTCTCTCCCCCCTCCCGCCACCTCGGGCTTTCCGCCTCCTCTTAACTTTTCCACCTTTTATCTCGTACGTACTCGACCAAACACACACATCGAAATAGTCGCGCCTCCATTCTCACAATGAGGCACGATAATCGTATTTCTTTCGGAAATAACGAACAATCCATTCCGATTATCGAGTTACGTTGTTAGAGAAAATTTCAAAATCATTCGCGCTGAGCGCACTTTGCCAAAGAGCAGTGGAAATAGGTCGTTTTTGCCTAGTGCCACAAAATGTGCAGACCCTCGCAGAGTTATTTGTGCTCAGGAAGAAAATCATGGTCGAATCAACGTGAGGAATGAATAAAGGCAGAAAATTGATAAAAGTACGGCCACCCCGACGAGAAATGGGGGAACGGGTCAGCGACTACCGAACCTCGTCCATTGTCACCCAACCATCAATACGAGGGGACCGATATCAAATGTTTTCCAACATGCATTATTAATAATTTAATCTTGATTATTTTGTTTAAAAACATGATTATTATATAATATTCGTATCAATTGAGTAAATTTCTATTGACTAAAAAATATACGTATAATAATACACCTTTTCTCTCGTACGTACTCGACCAAACACACACATCGAAATAGTGTAATAATACTATAAAAATACTATTAAAAAGTACTATAATAATAGTAATACGATTATATATCTTCGATAAAATTATATTGTTTATTAAAAGAATAATAATACATAAATATTTATAATTATTGTAACAATTACATATCCTTCATCCGGGAAAATGAAAAATAAAGTTTCACGGCCACAAATCGAGAGGAAATTTTTCACAAGGTCACGACCCTTTATGTTTTTCAGCGCAACGGTTCGTTGTTGGTAACTATGCGTTGTGTATTCAGGAAAGTCGTCCAATAGCGCATGGATTTTCCGAACGTTGTCTGACCGGAAAAGGGTTTCACTACTTTTCCTTGTTTTTCCACCTTGGGGCTAGTAGAGTTTTTCTTCGAATGGTACACGCGACGGCGTCCGACCCGACGGGGTTCGTTCCCACCTACTCAACGTTATATCATCGTATGGGGGGTACAGTAGTGTACCTTGCACGTAGGACAAGAGAGAGAAAGCGAGAGAGAGAGAGAGGAGAGTTAGACTGACTTCAGGTTTGAGGTTGCTACTTGGTATGCGGATCGCGCTTTTCATTACCGGAGGCTCGTTCCCCGCGTCTCTCACCGCGCGCTGCAAACAGCCTAAATCCACTCTCTCTCGCTCTCGCGTTCTCCCTTCTCATCTCATCTCTCGTTGCTCTCGTGGTACAGTACTATCGCACTCTCGACTCTTTTTCTCTCTCTCTCTCTCCCTCTCTCTCTCTCTCTCTTCCTTTCTCGGTCGTTCTCTTGCTCCTTCGTCTCCTCTCTCCTTCTTTTCCGCCTTGAGTCAACTTCTCTCACACCACCTCCTGTCTGCTCTATATCATCGTCTTACGTACCTTCCGCCGGCCTCGGGCGACACTCGCGCCACTGGATTATACAATATTCGATATCATACTCGACTATACGGGGACCAAGAGAGAGAGAGGGAGAGAGAGAGGGATCCCCCTTTTCCCTTCGTGCATCCTTCATACATAATATCTGTGTGATACCAGAATTCGATCCTCCCGAACCCTCCGATCGAACACCCAGAGACGATGCCAACACTTTGATTTCTTTGGCATGATTGGTTGCTTTTTGTTTCCAACCTCAATCACTCGTCGGAACTTTGGAAATTAACCTGACGTTTATTCAATAGCGATAAATATCGATATTTGACATGCAACGTTGATCGAATCGGGTCGAAAATATGACAGAATGATCTTGTAGGATGAATAATTGCGGTTTTTGTAAATTAATTCTTCCACGGCAGTGCTAGAAAAGTATAGCAGTTTACTGCCAGTTCGGAATTCTAAGATTTGTTATAGAAGTGTAATAATGATGCTCACACTGTACAGTAAAAATGATGCGTGCATATTGCATTTGATACTATTCTCGCATAGGGGGTGAAGTTTCGAAAACCAACCCCCTCCAAACGAGCTGGAATTTTGCACACACCGCCTTTTTATTAATCCAAGACCACCCCTTTAAGGGGTGGTCTTGGATCCCTTAAGTCCCTACAGATCCCTTAAGATCCCTTAAAAAATCCCTAAAGGGGTGGTCGGGAAAATCCCTTAAAGGATTTTTCCCGACTCGCAATAGTTTTCGAGATATTGAATTTTAAAGTTATTAATTTTACCGCGCGCCGACTATATCTATATCTGGTAGGTGTCAATTCTGGCTATACCTTTATATACGTTATGCTTTCGGTACCTTATCCCCAAAAATAAAATACAATAAAGAACCAAAAAAGGCAAAAAAAAATAAATTAATAAACCAAAAAAATGTAATTAAAAAAAATTCTCCGCCTGGATTTGTTTGGGTTTCAAAATATAAAAAAAATTAACTAAAAAAAAGGAAATTGTGATATAACCAAAAAAAAAAAATAAAAAAAATTGCCATTTGGATTTGTTTGTTTGCTGTATGCTTGTTTGCCTACATGCTGTATAGTAAAAAATAATGCGTGCATATTACATTTGGAACTATATTACATGAAACATACGCTATATTTTCATATGGATTTTACTATACGTGTAGCATGAATCTTCGTGTATGTATAGATTTCACGATACGCATGGCATAAATCTTCGGCGTATAGCGAAAAATATTACGAAGTTATTAGTAAAATGTGACTCTTTATACCGTACTTTTTGTAGAATACTGGAAACTAATTGTTCCAATCACGTGGGCAAAATATTTTTTGAATACTACAAAAAATCACAATATGCCGAAGAGAAAGTATTATTTGTATTAGTTTACGTGCCATATCGTATGTTAAAATGTAAATTTCTTCATTATTACTATACCATAATTACAATTTTTATCTTCCATTCAATACTTTTTGATATTTAATGATATTTTTTTAGACGCATAGTCTTAATTCTAAACTTCGAGGCCCCTGTTTTCTCCGTGTAATAAATTCACTTTGAAGTACCCATAGAGTACTATTTTCACAAATTACTTCCGATTTCTAAACCATTTTTATTTTTCTGTGTTATTTCCTATTTTTCCACTATTACGATTTTTCCTAAATTATTTCCGATTTTCTCACAATTTCGATTTTTCCTGAATTTCTTCCATTTTTCGTTTGGCTTTGTTTGAATTTGAAATGTTTGTAAAGTTTTACACGAATAGAAGGCGTAATCGTAAGAATTTTCATTGGCAACGGGAGCCTTAAAAAATCTAACCCGAACGCCTTTCAGAATTGAAGTCTTATATACCTTTGAAAAAAAATGTAACGTTTTTTTATTGTCTTAAATGGTGTATGAAAATCATAAGAATTACATGGTTGATATGTATCGACATCCGAAGAATGATATAATCTGAAGAAAAATAGTTTTCACACTTTGAATGCGTTTTTCTCGAAAACGTGTTTTGAAAATCGGGCGGACTCGTAGCTCCGACAATTTACAACCGATTGACTTCAAACTTCAACTGAAGATTCTTAGATACATTTTCTAGCGAAAAACACACGATTTTTACCATCGACTGACAACTACGGTTTTTATAAATACATTGTGGCCGTTTTCTAAGGCGAAAAGGCAACTATTTTTCAATCAAAATAGTGTTGATTTAGCAAAAATCAATATTTTGTAATAATTGCGTGTACTTCGCTAGTAAACTCATGTAGACTACGAAAAAAAATTGGTCCACGTGTTCATGTGCATCTCCAACGAGTCCACCCGTGGAGGGCCTAATAAGGCGTTCTCTTTCTACCGGTCACTGGCAAGGAACATCCCTCAGGTGACACCCTTCGATTTTGTTGAAATTTTTGAACGTTATAAAGCACCGAAAAGTAAGCGATACATTTTTTTTTTGGTCGGCGGTAAAACGTTTTTAAGGGGTGAAACCACCCCACAATATAGGGGTGGTTCACCCCTCAATTTTTTCCAACGTCACTATAGTGGATTTTTCATTGCTTCGAATTAGAAGAATTTTCGTTTTTGTTTCATTAAAATCGGTGGACTTCTCGTGTGTGAAACTGCTATATTACCCCAAGAGATGCCTTTTTTCGAGGGGTGGTTTCGCCCCTTAAAAGCGTTTTTCCGCCGATAAAAAAATACGTATCAAATTTCGACAAAATCGAAGGGGATTGTAGGTCGAAATTTTGTATTTTTTACTATTTTAACCGCCCCGACATTGGTCCAAAAATGAATATCAATAATAACACCGATGCGCCCCAAATTCACGTGCAACGAGGGCTGACCGTGAATCGCGTTCATTGATATATTTCAGAATGGCAACGTGACGAGTGAGACTCCGGAGGAGGAGCTCGCCGGAAGCAACGCTCTGAAGTTCGGCGACGCGACGGTCATGAGTCTCGGACAAGAGGGTGGTACGTTTTCCGACAGTGGAATCTCGGACAGCGGAAGCGAGCAAGAGTTGAGCGAACGCGAGCGTCGTTTGGCCGCTCTGCGTCGCTTGACGCGCACCCTCGAGAGTCAACTAGCGCCTGGAAGCGATGCCCTCGTCGAGCTCTGGAAGAGAGTCGAGGACGCCGAGGCCGAATTGCGCTGCTTGCAGAAATTGTGTCGAGAGCTAATCGTCCGAACCGCTGCCAGTGTCGAGGCTCGGGCCGCCAATAAAAACATCGTCAACAGTCCGACCAAATTCGCTACGAGGTTCGTAAAATTTCTCACTTCGTTCTTTATTGTTGCGCTTGAAGTTCCTTCGAAACCAGAAAGAAAGCGGTAAAACGAAATACGATCGCAAGCGAGTGCGGAAAAAATGTCGATGCGCCTGTTAGGGTAAAGCCAGCAAAGAGTACGCACTTTATAAACTTTTATTTCTGGGAAAATCAATTTTGATTATACCAGGTGTAAAAGTATGAAAGCGGATTCTTTTTTTGTACAAATTACACGTCTGTTTGAAAATGATAAAAAAAAAGAATGGAGACGGCTTTCTGCGTGACATTCAATTGATCCGCGAGTTCTTGTTGATTTTGAGTATCATCTTCATCCAATAAGACTTGCAATTCGCTGTCTGCGAACTTTTTCGGTGGTTTCCCACGCTCTTCGTTTCTCACGTCAAAATCACCACTTTTGAATTTTTCGAACCACTCGAAACACTGTGTTTTCCCAAGAGCATGTTCCCAAGAGCATGATCACAGAAAACCAATGCTGTCCGCAAATCGTAGTTCGCAGGCACAAAACTCGACATGTTTAAGGTTATAGGAAAATATACCGGTGTAGGGAACTTGGGTTGTTGTGTGTTGAAAATCTTCGTCAGCTGTCAGAGGGAGATGATGGCGCTGCAGAAGCGATCTTACGGTCCCTAAACTGATGGCTAGCACCATCTATAGGGAAATTCCGGTTCCATACTTTTACACCTGGTACACTTTGTACATCTCATTTAAATTACGCTTTGGCCATTTAGGAACATTATTTTAAGTATAAATCTTAAGTAACAATCTCGAAAAATACTAAAAAATGCTTAAACTTGGAAGTCGACCCGTGCACACTCTTAGGGTGCTGTGTCGCAGTGAGGACCTTTCATGGAAGCTGAGAGTGCGCATGACAGAACTCTCAATAAAAACAAAATTTGGATCACAAATTTCAAGTATAATGACATTCGTTGGGTGCAAATAAATCGCAAACCTTACAAAACGTGTTGAAAATTGTTCAAAAATAAGATAAAACACATCGAAAATCTATTATGAGTGACAAAATTGAAAATGAATACCTTAAGGTAGTTCCTCTGCGAAAATCTCAACCAAAAGTTTACATACCATGTTCATGTTTAAAAGATTGATAATTGGTTTAATTAGTAATGAATAAAATTAAAAACTACGCAATATTGACTCGGTACTAGTAGATAATACGATGGATATCATTTATTGCCGTAAAATATATTTTGTATTGTGTTTTTGATCGACCATTGCCAGTGAACTTTTTGCCGGGACTGTCCAGGCTTTGCCCCAATTGTTTTTTTTCCAGGCTTTGCACCAAAATTGTGAAGGCTTCTCATGGTTATATCTTGGAAACTAGATGGTGAATCATTCTCATTTTTTTTACACATTATTCGTGATATCTTACTGTAGCTTATCCTCGTTTTTTATCAATTTCTTAATTTTAGTTTTGACGGTAGAATTAATGATGCTCTGTTTGTCCATCATAACGCATTTGTTACGTGTAAACCAAGCCAACTTTAAGTGTAAATATCTCAGGTTTGGGGTGGTCAAACTTATTCAAATTGCACAGATGTTTGGATAGTGTATTAAATAACGTATATGTCAAATTTCAATCATTTCTTAATTCAACTCTTCTGTGGAGGTACTACCTTAACGAAGCGAGTTATTCTTCAACACCTTGACATTACATATGCCACGGACAGGTTGGGTGGTGTTCCCAACACAAGAAAAAATAGTAATAGATCAGGCGATGACCAGGAACAATCGAGGAAATTAAAAATTACATTTCAGCATTTTTGTAATCCTTCAGGATGTAAAATCGGAAATATTCAATTTAGTATTTCGACAACATATTGTTTGTTGGTTATCTACTTGCTCAGGTAGCATATGAGTGTATACATCCGCTTGCTCGCACTTCCTGATAGGCAAAGAGACAGATAAACGTACACAGATCACTATCCGAGGGAAAAAGGCCTATAGTGCAAAGGGTTATTTCACAAGTATCACAAAATCATAAGCGCGAGTGCACGCAGTCAGGATGTCACTTCTGTACGTGGTACAACTCACAGGACGAACTTTTATCCGCGCACGATGGTACCTTGCTTACGCGAAGCGCTTCTCTTGTAGCCACCTGGCGGATTGTTGGCGAAAAACATTCAGGTCATGTCTTCCCGGCCAGGACATTGATATTTCCCAACATAGCGACAAGGCGTTCAAAAACCACGAATGGCCTGCTTTACTGTTTGCCTCATAAAATAATTTGGTTATTCTTTATGCTCAAATCATTAGTTTTCGTAATCCCGGTGTTTATGATAAGTTATCCTCGTCGATTATCATGGATGAAATGAATGCTTTTAATGATGTATAGAACTACAACAGATGCATTAGTTTCATCACAATGAATTATAAATATCTTCGATGAGGTGGAAAGCAATGTAGCTTTTCTTTAGTTCTCAAAGACAGGCTCCACTTTTCAGTACATGTCAATGCTGTGGCCGGGTAGACATTACGTGAAGATGTACTTGCTCCCAATGTATTCCGGCCGGAAGATTATAATTTCCAAACACAGAGGGTAGACTGCAAAAAAAAGATTTTGCGATCTTCCCGGTTTGTTCCATGCGAGGGTAAATGAGACAAGGCAAGTCTGGTCAGGGCTGGACACAAAGTAGGGAATGTCCGGTCACTTTCCTGCACGGTTATATCGATGATTTTATCCATAGTAGGGTACTCGATAAATGAACTGTTCGGTCCTAAATTAGTCGACACTTTTTTTCGCACCGGCTAGTCTCGACGTTGAATTTGCATAATGCTAAATTGAGTCGAGCGTTGAGAATGAGAACTCGGGGTCTATTTAGCAGAGGGCGCCACGAGCGCATTAGGGGGTTTGGGTCGCGTCAAGTCTCGCGTCGTCGGCTCGTAACGTCGCCCAGGCTCCTATAACGGGACCGCTTTCCTGGCACTCTCATTTGAATACAAGTGCGATAATGCAAAGTCCGCTATACATACTCGCAAACACACACACGCACATTTATATATCGGAAGAGTATGGCTGTTTTGAGGACGGTCCTCGAAGTTGAATGTTTTCGTAGTGACATTTCCTTATATATATATATATGTGCCTAGGCTGCTTCGGCCAATGTGCACTTTCCGCAGTAGTGAATGGAGGGTTCGTTGTAGTAGGGCGCGAGTGTACAATATACGAGGATCGCGCCAGACCAGCGAGCAGCGATGTGAGAGCGCGACGGGCCGAGACATCGGAAATGAGTTATAGCTTTTCATAAGCTCAGCTTCTCTTGTTTCTCCTTCTACCCTGTCATTTAGGTCTCCGCGTCGCCACACCCCGGAATTCTCGGCCGACCTATTAACTTCGTCAGAATTTGCTCCCAATCACCTAACGTGCACGATGATTTCGGGCCCGAACGAAGAATTCAAATCCACCGTTCGATGACGAGTGTTCTCATTTGATTCTGGTCATTGAGGGTCGGGTTGCGTAGAGGGTAGATAACAAGTTTGGATGTCGAAGATAATTCATCGAGGATTGCTCAGGGATGGGGTTGAAGTTTGCATCGTTCGAATGCAACGAAAAGCCTTTTTAATTTGTTATTTTCATTAGTATACAAAATCATATTATGCAGATTTAGGTTGTCGATCGCTAAATAAGAATCCTTGAGGATGTTTTTGCGGATTTTCGCAGCCCAAATTTGCCGGAGGAAATATGGAACATAAAAATAATACGTTTTTAGTGCATTCCAACAATTCAAACCTCAACGTTTAGGGTTGTTGCAAGGAGAACGACATTAGTTCCAACGGAATTGGATAATTGACGAATTTATGGGGTGAGATGCAGTCAGAGGCGTGGAAAAACGAGCATTTTCAATAATTTTTTTTTATAGTAATTAAGTTTGTTTTACAAAAGTGGTTACACAGACTTTTTATGTTATATTTCAACTTGACTTGTACAAATTTGCAAAGAAAAATATTGATTATTTATAAAAATATCGCCATCTTTGTCGGACACCCTTCGGCATGTAGTGCTTTGCGGTGACCATCATAAAATTTTACTAGATCATTTAAAATAAAAAAAACCAAAAAAAATCATTAGTTTATTAATAAATCTAGTCCTTAGTCGAAGCTTTTTTTTTAATTAACAAAATGGTGACTTCCGACATATAATTTTCGATTTTCGTCCAAAAAATCGCTCGTTTATTGTAAAAAAAAAATAGAAATTTTCAACAAAAATGAAAATCCTTCGATTAAGGACTAGTTTTTAATGCTATCAATAAGCACACTAAATTTACTCAAAATCCATCGAGTGGTTTTCGAATTATAGTGGTCACCGACTTGAAAAACATAGTTTCGAGAAAAACGCGTTTAAAGTTTTTCGATGTGGATACGGTATTATATGTTCGTAAAATTTTGAGCTCGATGGATGAAGCTAAACTTTTTTTTATGTATTTTGATCCGCTGAATCCAAATATCACAATTTTTGCCGAAAAGTCGAGCATTCAATTGTTTATAGCCAATTGTTAAAACAATTTTTCAAAAAATTAAACTTTTTCGGGATGAATTATTATTTTTTTTACATTTTGGGCAATTTTAAAACGAAAGTATGCTTTAAAAAATGTTGCCAAAGTGCATAGTATTTGAGTAAAATGTTTTTGAAAATTTCTGAAAGAGTTTTCCAATTTTGCACTTGCTTTTAGGTAAAAAAAATACTAATTAAAAAATTACTTACATCGAATCATCAATTCCTGGCCCATACAATAGGGCTTCTGCCGATGTGGAAGCTTCCAAAATATCAATTTGTTGTTGTCTTCGAAGCATTCTGCCTTCCCGGGTATTATCGTTTGCTGTCCGATACCTGCCATGGGGAACCGACGCCTGGGAATGGGAACTTGAAATTTTTGGGGAATATTTTCGACACAATATACTTCAAGAAAATATAAATGAAAAAAAAATCGATTTTTTCGAAAATTCTGACTGCATCTCACCCCTTACCATCCACCTTGGCTGATTTTCCCAGGCAGTTTAGGATTCCTGCGAAAGAGACAGGATTAGGCGCATCCGAAGTAGGGAAGATTGCATTTTTTCGCAATTCGAAGATCCAGCCGACTGTTGTCAGGATTAAATTCGAGTAGAGATTTTTTTTTGGGTCGGTCGACATAAGGACGAATTGGCAAAAATCGACGTCATTCGAGACGTTCGCTGTGCACGGCATCATATTAGCATTTCCGGAAAAAAGATGTGGCGAATAAAGACACATCCCACTCCACTTAATTTCAGGCTGATGGTACGATCGCGAATGGTAGTTACCAATTGTAGATGACATGGCATCGTGAATCTTACAAACGGCTTAGCGATCTTTTTCCGATTCCCGCTTAATCAATAATCTCGTTACGGTTGCAGGTAACATAGGCTTGAGCAGAAGATTAAAAAATTAGAAAATGTGGCTCCATACGGGAATCGTCGAAGAAAATAAAAACGCAACTAAGGAGCACGAGCGAAAGATCGAAAAAGTCGATTTTCTACGCTCTCGTCAGGTGTATTTGGAGCGTTTACCGTGAACGCAAGCTTTTTCCGCTGATAACATTTCACGCACTGTCCGAGGGCATCGATACGTCAGTGCGCCGCGTTAACGAGATAAAGTTTGCTTTTTATGCGTAATTGTAAGTCTCCGCGAGGTTGCCGTATTAGCCGTATCAGGTATCCGGAATTCCCATTATCACCTGGCGGATCACCTCATTTAACTTTGTCCCGCATAGCAGCACGGTCCTATCGCCATTATACTTTCCTGCAACAATTCGACGATTTTTTCTCCCTCTCTCCCTCTTTCTCCCTCGTTTTTTTATAGTTACGTTTGATCACTGGGGCCCCGAGTGGTAATAGGTTTGGTTCCAGGGAGCGGTAATTCGTCCCTACTGCTCTAGCTGTTCGCGCATGGTGTCGTAAAAAAAAAACAACAAGTTGTAAAAAGTGGAGGTCGTCTTCGTTCATCGCACTTCGCGGCTTTATGCGCGTGTGTCTCTCATAGCATCCCGTCTTCGCGCCTCTTCGCACGTCTTCCCGTTCTCCTTTTTCACCTTTCCCTCACGCCTCCCGACCGTCTTCAATCTCGATCCACCCTGCTCGTAATACGTTTTTTGTTGCTTTGTTTTTTTTTTCGAATATCCCTCCCCCAGTTTTCGTTGTCCTCTCTACTTTTGGAGGTCCACAGGCACTGGGAACTTTCGGAACTTTGACGTGTCCGCACGTCTGTCACAGCGGACCGAGCCCCCGCTCCTTAGTCTCGTACCTCTTTGGCTCAAGAGTATGTATAAGATCAACATCATCCGACAAATTTTCAGACGGAACTTCCTCATAGATGGTTGAGTTTGTTGGGAAAAACAAAACGTCAAGGCACAATTCACCACGCAGAACTCGATCGATTTATTTTGCCCTAAATATTATTTATCTTTGAAGAGGCTCTGCCCGAAAATTTCATTCCTATTCTCGTTCAAATTTCCTCTATCTAACCCAAACTCATATGCCAAATGGGGGAAGGTAGGGGCCCCGTGTAGAAATGTGACCGGGCATTTCCGACTTGACGTATGGTCCAGGCCTGGTTTGCCTCGTCCGATTTACCTAACCGGGCCCTTTCGTGGAACAGACCAGGAATATCACAAAACCTTTTCCTGGGAAGAACATTGACATTTCCTAAATATTAAATCCCAAGCTATTGTTAAATAATACTTTTTGCGTCATCAAAGATATTAATAATTGAATGTAATAATATGATTACATTTATTGTAATTGTATACTCCGTTTTATCGTCATATTATTTTCTTGAACAATAATGGACGCCTGACAATGCTATCATAAAGAATAAATTATGATAGTCAAGGAAAATGATATGCTGATATAACGGAAGATATAATTACAATCAATGTAATCACATTATCACGGCGAATTATTAAAATCTATAGTACGACGCCGACGTTAATTTTATTTCATTTTTCTCGTCCTCTATATGTCAACAAAAGTAATTTTGAGGATGGTTTTATCGAAATTTCCTGGCCATTTACCGCTTGTTCTCCGCCCCGTTCCTGATCAGTTCCCGATCTACTCCCTACTACTTTTCTGGTCATTTACCACTTGTTCCCCGGCCCGTTCCTGATCAGTTCTCAAGAAAGGGAACGGCGGATCGGGACCTAACCTTAGATCCGTTACGTTGCGAACCTATTCCAGAATGGAACTTTTTCTCGACTCAAATTTCTACATGCTCAAATAAAACAATACATATATGAGTCAGTCAACTTTAATTATTTTTTAAACTAATCAACATTTATTAATCTTTTCATTTTGGATGCCAAAAAACAGTCTTTCTGATTTGTACCATACAATATATATTTTCAATTACACTTTTATTTTTTCCATCTTACCCTGTTTGCGGGGCAAGATGAAACAGCGCTGGGAGAATGATGGGATACGAATTATTGGCATCTTTCGCATATAAACGTGGTTTCATTCTCAATACCAGCAATTTGATAAGCCAATCGTCTAAGTATAGGACTAGTCCGAGTAATCGTGCTTCCATATCATTTTAATCATTTGTGAGTTATTTTTCTCCCCCTGGTAGAAACGCCGGTTGAAGAGGAAACAAATGCTTCGCTAGTTTCATTTCACCCTTTCTAACGTAAATAGTGGCGTGTTGTCAAATATTCCGGCTTTGCGATAGCTTGTATTCATCTTGTCCCATTAGACGATTAACGAATTATCAAAACATCACGTAATAATCTTGAAAATTTCTGACAAACCGTTCTTATTATATTAATAGTTAGTAATATCATTGTGTTTACTCAAATGAACAATATCGGACAATATCAGCAACTCAAATGAACTGAAACGGTGTTGAGGGGCTATACCAGTGTGAACGCTGAAAATTTGGGTGATTTTCGGGAGTTTTTTGGAAGAAAAGGACTCAATCAAATGTTTCGGAAAATTAAGAATATATTTGGCTATAATTGACCTATATTACATAATTTTTTCATAGAAAAATATTGAGATCCAAGCGACTTATGCGCCGCCTTCGGAGGCGCCAAAAAAAAGTTTCTCCACTGCTGACATGTTTCCGGCCGATTGAGTAGCTGAAACCGAAAAAGGAAAAAATGTCGTTAAACTGGAAGGTATTTCCTGTACAACGACATAGGATTTTCGAAAAATATCAAAATCTAACAAAATGGCGTAGTTATGAAAAAAAGTCTGTTTTATTGCCTATAAAATGGTCGTTTTTTTCAATGCCACATCGTCAATTTTCATCCAATCAAAAATATCCTACGTCGTTGTAGCGTAAATATATTCAAAAGTACTCAGTTCAAATTTCAAGTCAATCGGATAATTGCTCTTTGAGTTGCAATGTCAGCAAATTTGAAAAATCTCATTTCGAGAAAAACGCGTTTAAAGATTTAACTATCGATTTTTGGAAGATAAAATGATATTGATGACAGCTTTCAATTTGCCTAAAAACTCAACTAATCCATGAGAATAACATCCGCTGAGTACTTTGAAGTAAATTTATTGCGTTGCCTGGAACGTAATCAGTTCCGGGCAAAAAAGTGAGAAAAATGCATTCGACAAGCTTCCATCTGCCGTATTTTCGATACTTCGAAACCTTGTAAAACTTTTGACAATTATCGGTGTTTAATAAACAATAGATCAATACGTTAACGTATTTTTTAAGCAACCAAATGTCAATCCAATGGTACAATTATATTACATTGAAATACAAAACGCAATGATATTTATACAAAAATATGACGATGGAATATTATATTTTAAGTACTCATCTGAGATGAACGCGTGTTCGTTCTCGTGTTGCAGCAAGCGCAAGAAGCGAGCGGCGAGCAGCAACGAGCTCGAGGGCAAATCAAACCGGAAGTCGAAGGGTGGGATGACAGACACGGACGATCCGGAGGACGAGCCGAACGTTCCAAAAAGTTGGGTATGGCGTATTTTACGAGCGGCCCTACCCTTTCAGCTGGCGCTCGTCGCGTTGTTCTGCGCCGCCTGCCTCCTCGAGCCGCACTGCTGCGAGGCCGCCAACACTCTCAATCTTTCGCTAACGCCCCAGCTACGCTACGTACGTGGACCACCACCGGTCTAAATTATTTCGCGCCGTTGTTCAGCGAGTTTCGTTGGACGAAAGCTCTCTTGTACAATTTCGCCCCAAGAAGCCCCCTCCACAGGGCGCGGGGTCGACTTTGAAAGTCCGGATTTCCGAGAATGAATTTCTGAGATCTCGTCGGACTTCGATGGTAAACGGGAGTACCCTTTTTACGGTACTCCGAACTTATGTACCATTTTTCACTCTCGTGACACATTCGTTTTGCCGATCTTTCGGGACTCGTATGCGAGACTAGCTACGAGGAAACGTATGTCACGAGAACTACTTACAAGGAACATCCCTCAGGTGACATCCTTCGATTTTGTTGAAATTTGGATATGTTATGAAGCACCGAAAAGTAAGCGATACGTATTTTTTTTTATCGGCGGAAAAACGGTTTTAAGGGGTGAAACCACCCCTCGAAAATAGGGGTGTTTTTCGTTTTTCGTCGATAACATTATCGTTCTCATCTCCAATGTATAGTGCAAAAAAAACATTGTTGCAATTTGATTTTTTTTAATATCTCGTACCGTTAAAACGTTATCGACGAAAAACGAAAAACATCCCCATTTTTGAAGGTGCGTTACAGCCCTTAAAACCGTTTTTCCTCCGATAAAAAAAAATAGGCATCGCTTACTTTTCGGTGCTTTATAACATATCCAAATTTCAACAAAATCGAAGGGTGTCACCTGAGGGATGTTCTTTATTAACTGATCTCACAAGGAACATCCCTCAGATGACGCCCTTCGATTTTGTTGAAATTTGGATATGTTATAAAGCACCGAAAAGTAAGCGATACGTATTTTTTTTTATCGGCGGAAAAACGGTTTTAAGGGGTGAAACGAACCCTCGAAAATAGGGGTGTTTTTCGTTTTACGTCGATAACGTTATCGTTCTCATCTCCAATGTATAGTGCAAAAAAAACATTGTTGCAATTTGAATTTTTTAATATCTTGTACCGTTAAAACGTTATCGACGAAAAACGAAAAACATCCCCATTTTTGAGGGTGCGTTACAGCCCTTAAAACCGTTTTTCCTCCGATAAAAAAAAATAGGCATCGCTTACTTTTCGGTGCTTTATAACATATCCAAATTTCAACAAAATCGAAGGGTGTCAGCTGAGGGATGTTCCTTGTTAGATGCACTACCTGAGGAGTAGTCGCGCAGGTGAGTAGACGAGAGCGCCACTGTGGCGGGAGACAGCGATGTTTTTTTTTTTCAAGACAACGATATGAGCGTCGAATATTTTTCTAATGTCAGATCTGTTAGGATTTTCTGCATTATTCCTTAATCGCTGCATTCGAGAGTACCGAGAGTCCCACTGTGTGATTTCCTTACTCGATCGGATGAAAAAAAATGCGAAGAGAAAAACGTTCGATTCTGCATCGATCGAACGGATAGATATATTTTTTTAATAACGACGTCGGGAGGTCGCCGCTGTTTTGGGACATTCGTATCCACCTCGCTCACGGTCACGCCCAATACTTCATTTGCGAGTAGAGATGGGCACCGCTCGAAACTCAATAACCGGACTCAATGGAGTGCAAAAAATATGTTCAAAACGGTGAAAATCATTTCCTCTCCAATATCAAATAATTATTCGTAATTCGGGTAAACTCGTAAATTTTGCGATTATTTTGTCGTCCTTGGAACTGTAGTCGATCTCCCGATTTCCGTGAGTTGATTTTGAGATCTGCGGGCCACGATCCAAAAACTTAGTTCGCAATCTAATTTAAGTTGCTAGAAATTCGAACGTATTTCTGGTGACTTGCGTTAGTTTCCACATTGAGCGACTCAAACGAGTTGTCGGGTTGGGTAACTTACTAGATTGACCAACTTATGTGACTAGATTGGGAAACTTAAGCAACTGGAAACTGCCGTGTGCTTCTTCTGGTAACTCGGGAAAATAACTTCCTAACCTCACTAGCAAAGGGACTTACTTGAAGTTTTCCCCTATATCTGATATCTCGAGGGAGTCACTAAAAATAGGGAATCACTAGAAATTCCAATTTACTTCTAGTAACTCAACGATGTTACTATAAACGGGAGTAACTGGAACCTTCAACGTGTTGCTAGTTGCATCGCGAAGTTACTAGATATTGCGCTGTATTCCTAGTAACTTATCGCAATTGCCAGCCATGGGAGTTACTGGAAATTCCAACGTATCCCTAGTAAGTTGAGAAAGTTACTCGAAATCCAAACTTACGTTTAGTTACTCGAGGAAGTTACTAGAAAGTTACTTAGCTTTCTAGTAGCTTCTGGTTGGAAACTAGAACGCGGATCGAGTTTTTGGATCGTGCACGCGGGCCCCTGAAATTCGAAAAAAACATTTCGGACTATCGGTGGAAAAATGAGAATGAGATTCGGACGACGCGTCACTAGGAACGAGAAGATTTGATATTCTCAAAAAGCGTGCCAACATTGATCACATTGACCAGTGAATAAAGTTGATCTTTTTTTTGTGCGTGGCTTCTTTTTACGCGAATTAAAAAATGGAGCTTTCTCGAGCGTGGGAAAAAAAGGCAGGACAATAACTTTATTCATTATTTATCTATTCTCAAACATCTCTCTCCTTAACGGAATCGCCTAGTGTGAAGGCCGTTTTTTAATGCTTTTTTGGGGATTTTTTTTTTTGACAAACCATGGAAATAAAATAATTTATAAATTGTATATCATGTTTATTAACGTTTAAACAAACTTTGTGAATTTTTTGAAGTCATTATATAGAATATTGTTGGAGGTACACCGCCCAACAGGAATACATGTATAAAAAGAGGTGCTCCACTGCTGCCATGATTACGGCCGTTCTGCTTACCTGAAATCAAAAAACCAAACGCAATTTTAATCGTGAGACTTGAGGCTCTACATGGAACTCAAATAAAGTTAGAATTCCAAAAAATATTTTTTTTACGCTTTAGAAAGAAAATTCAATTTTTCGTATTTTTTGGGGGGTCTATATAGCTGATAAAAAGAAAACTAACGAATCAATCTTAATTATTTTAGTACAACTTGTAGTTATATATGTACTAATGATGCTGTATAAATTTGAGCAGAATCAATCAAATAGTTTTTGAGATATCATGGCAGTTTGAAAAAATCGTGTTTTGAGAAAAACGCGTTTGAAAGTTGTTGTATATAATTCATTAAAAAAAAAGGCCTCACCATCAATCTGCTATGCCTGGACCATAGAGTACACCTTTCTCTTCTTCAAAGAAGTCATGCAAGGCCGTTTTCTCTTCTTTTGATCTGACACACTAGACGACCCCCTTAAATATCCCTATTCTCGAGCAAGTCTAATCAGAAACATCTCTATTCCACAATATCTCATATCTACAACATTTCTCTGCTGAACCATCTCTATTCGTAAAGATTACAATGCCACAATGATTCAGTTCTGAAATATTAATGCTCTCGAATATCTCCATTCCACAATCTTTCATATCCGATACTTTTTTCTATTCTTGAATATACGTATTCTTCAAAATCTCATGTGACATCCAAAACATCTGTATTCCGACAATTTCACCTGACAATATCTCTTTTCCGAAACATTTTTATGCCAAGAGTCTCTGCGTTGCACTTGTTTTATTCATGGCCAATATAGTAAATGCAATATTACGAAGGGAATAGTGATGTTTCGAAAGAGAGATATTGTGAGATGAAATTGTCAAAATACATATGTTTTGGATGTCACATGAGATTTTGTAGTATACAGATATTTAAGAATCGAAAAGTTTCGGATACGAGAGATTGTGGAATGGAGATATTTAACGCCTTATATACGCGATTTCGCCGATTTTCGAAGGTACTTTTCTAGACGCAGTTGAAACAAAATGACGCATATATTGACAACATTTGTTTTACAGATCATTTATGCACATGGTATATGTAAAAAAATGAGGAATATTAACAAATGGCGGAGATGTAACATAATAAAGCAATGTAGTTTTTTCGCGCGCGCGTTGATGGTGAAAGTTCTCGGCATCGATGTGGGCGTCTGAAAAAAAAATGAACATATTTATAATTGCATAATGATATATATGTTCATTATGCAATTCGTACTAAAGCACAGAATACAGTACGAACACAGTACGAACCAACAATATTATTTAGAAAAAAATTATTATAATAAAAATTCGAAACTTAAAATTTTTTTACTCGATTTTCTGTCGGTATTTTATTTTTTATATATTTGTTGTGTCATTGAAATTTTTGTTTCTGTGCTTCAGTACGAACTGAAGCATAATGAACATATATATGCCTTCAGTACGAACCAACAATATTATTTAGAAAAAAATTATTATAATAAAAATTCGAAACTTAAAATTTTTTTACTCGATTTTCTGTCGGTATTTTATTTTTTATATATTTGTCGTGTCATTGAAATTTTTGTTTCTGTGCTTCACACGATAGGTGATGATACTAAGAATATGTTGTAAAAATTTCAAAGCGATCTGAGCCTTCGTTCAAGAGTTAGAACTTTCTATCTATTATAAACGCAATCTTACCTTATTTTTGGAATCTTTCAATTCTGTAAAGCTTAAAATATTCCTAACCGTTCGGGCTGATAGAATCGAAAATACATTTAAGAATTTTGAAATTTTTCCCGTACATAAGGCCTTAAGAGTCTATTTCCGAATAGAGATGTTTCGGCAGAGAAATGTTGTAGACATCAGATATTTTGGAATACAGATGTTCCCGATTAAACCTGCTCCAGAATAGAGATATACTTAAGGAGAGACATGTCTGAGAATAGAGAAATAAAGAAGAGCTGTTGTCCTGCCAACAGAAAAATCTGTCCGGCTCGTATTTCCGATACGAGCCAGCAAAGCAAGGGCCGCGATCGAGAATCTCCGAGAGTTTCGAGACCGATTAGATCCGAAACGATAGGTTTAAGGTGAATTCATAATTGTACATAGCGGAGTAAATTTATCGGCGGAAACGGACGAGACCGTGCCGCACCGTCGAAACATACAAATATTTTTCTTTTTGTTACAGAAACAGAGTTTTTTTATATTACGTTGCATGCGTTTTAGCAAATAGTCAACTCTGACCGAGAGAGAGAGAGAGAGCAGGTCGGGTGATGAAAAGGGACAGAAAAAAAAAGGTAGTCGACTCTCAAGCAGAGCATTTATATTATATAATATTTATATATGCAGCAGTTGTTGAAGAATATATTTTATGCTTTGTCATAATTAACCGTGTACAGTCGTGGAATGAAAAAAGCTTATCAGACTGATATCGCTCGCGAGTTTGAACGCGCGGTAACCATGCATTTTTCAAAAAAGTATATATATATACGCATATATATTTTTTTTTCGGATTCTTCCGTGAAGACAAGAAATCAAAGCTATATAATCGGAGCATTCGGTACTTGATGGAAAGTAACTAAACGTATCCGGGCATCGTTCGAATTACGAAGAATGCCGTCAAAAGAGATTTTACAGCGCAATAGTTGCACGTAATTGTCTTGAACACTCGAAAATTTGCAGATTAAACGACGACTCGTTTTTCTTTCGAAGAACTTTTGGGACGTTCGTTCGTCACGGGTGATCTTTTTTAGAGACCCTATCATTATTGATACGACAGAAAGTACAGGGAATCCTTTTTTATTCCAACGATCCGTCATTCACAGAGTGGAGCACTTTTTCTTTTCGCCACAAACATTTCAACCAGTGAATATCGTACTTTACAAATTCTCCAAAGCGACTCGTCAAGCCCGGGGCTGGAAAAACCTACAAATCACTTTGTCGCAATAATGTGCACTGATAAATTAGCCTAGTCATTGAGCAGGGAGAACAATCCGTTTTACCGTTTGCGCAGCAGGTATGGTTACTGTGCGAAAATTTCGAAACATTTACGAGAATGTGCCTTGTAATATATTATTAACGAAAGAATCGAAAATTAGAAGAAAAAAAAAACGGAAAATCCAATGCAATCGATTCGTCCTTGCGAATTTCACGGCTGTATTTGCACACGTGGTCGCTGAAACGAAAAGTCACGTGGTATTTTCAATCCCAATCTCAACAATGGGAATCGCGTTGAAAACGACCAACAGTTTTTCAGCGTGTGTTGCGTTTTTTTGTTGTATTTTTTCGTTGTTCGATAAGAAGATAAGGCGTAGGGGACGAGATGGTGGGGTGGCCTAATAATGCACAAAACTTCGGCATAATCAAACAGAACTGTGTGCCTAACTGGACCGATAGACATGAACAATTGTACACATATCCGGTGTATGTGACGCGAAAAGTTCGAGCAAAAGCTCCGTGCGCGAATTAAGACTTGAACGAGGAAGGGGGGAAAAAAAGAGAAAATCGAGTACTTATTGTCGACCGCGTAACGGTGAGAAATAGCAGAGCTTGAAAAGTGCCTCTGTAATAGAATTATAGAATTTTCCGATCTCACGAGCTCATATTATTTACACTATCGTGAGATCGAGAGTATTTTCGAGAGTATTCCAATGTGAGTCGAAACGTGCATGTACACACACACCCACACATACGATACAATAGTAAATTATGACTCGATCATTTTATACCACATATATGTAGCATTATCATGCGTAATTACACCGAGTCGAGCGTCGTTGAGAATTTTGGTTTTACCCTCGAAGCCGCCGAGACGAAAGAACGAGAAAAAACCGATGGGGAATGGAGAAAAAAGAAACTATTCGCTTCGAGGGTGAAAACAAGAGGATCGATCGGGTGCGCGCACCTGTCTTATTTAATCATGATGATGTGTAAAAAGTACCTGATAGTATCAACCTGTTTTTTTTTTTTTTCTTTCAATACGTATTTAAGTATTCTCAAAGTTTCCAATAATAATAATAATACATGACGGAACGTATAGTAGGGGAGTGAGATGTACGCGGCTGTCGATGAGCTTGTCAAATTGAGCTTGCTGCGCGAAGAGCCCATTTCCTGAAAGCTACGTATATTTTGCATGCGGTTTTTTCTTTTCATACTACACCTTAGGACGACGATAGAGTGAGGACGATTAGTCGTCTGTGAAAAAGAGATGGAAAAAGAAGAAAAAAAAAGAAACGCGAGAGCGCTACGATATATCCATAGAGATAGCGATTCGTTTTGATCGGCCTATATATACGCGAGAGACCGTTACGAGCCAGTATGATAAAGGTTTGAAGATGTTACTTTTTTTTTTTCGTCTGCAACATCGTCCTAATAATCAGCGATACACGCATCGACGAAATTGAGAATATCCTACGAGCAATTGTTCGCTCACTTGTATTGGCTATTCTCATCGTGCTTTAGTCCTTAGTTCTGCATGCGAGTAGGATTATTTCTTCGTTTTTTTTTTTTTTATCGTTTTTTACTCGCAGCGAACGAGTAGACGAACAAGCCGCATTTCGCCTCGAGCGAAATATTTGTACATAAAACGATCCGTATCCGCAAGGGAGAAAGAGAAAAAGAGAGCACCCTCTTGAAGAACGATTCGCAGCAGAAACAGGGTAGACATTTTTTTTAAACTTTTTATCAGGTCTTGCGCTGTAGCTGGTTAGAAAAATTTCGACCAAGATCCCTTTCTCGAAGGGCACGAAACTTGTGGGCCATAGACGCAAAGGAAAGCAAAAAGAAAATATCGCAATGATTGCTCATGTATACGTGCATAATAGAATCGTAGACTCGAATGAATTGCTCAAGTAGGACTTCGGCGTGAGTCGACGATTACATTTATTTCCATCGTCGTCAATGATTGCATGGTCCACAGAACGATAAATTGGAGAAATTCCCGTGCGACTGCCACGATGACAGAAAATCGCATCGAATGATAAAAAAAAAAAGAGAACAGACAAAAGGATCACATTTTTCATCAAATCGTATCGCGTTCATCGAATTAACCACGTTCATTAGTGTAATGGGGTTTTTTTTTTACTAACTGTACACGATAGTCGTGAATTACGCGGTGTTTCGAACGGAGCAACGTTACTATGTATTTTTGGCAATTTATGAAATAAATCACATTTTTGGAAGCCGGAAGATTCTGTCTCTGATCACTCCCATCAAATTTCCCAATGCGTTTTTTTCCTCTGCTTTATTTTTATTTTCCATATGTGAAGATTAAATGGTGACAATTTGGACTAGGTCGTGTTATTGTTTACAGCCATGGACGATATGAGTATACGCCTAATTCAAACATATATATATGAGCGTGTGTGCGTTAATATACCTATACGCTATACCAGTGTGAGCGCTGAAAATTTGGGTGATTTTCGGGAATTTTTTCGGAAGAAAAGTACTGAATTAAATGTTTCGGAAAATTAAGAATATATTCGGCTATATTTGACCTATATTGCATATTTTTTTTCATAGAAAAATATTGAGTTCCAAGCGACTTATGCGCTGCCTTCGGAGGCGCCAAAAAAAATTTCCTCCACTGCTTACATGATTTCGGCCGATTGAGTAGCTGAAATCGAAAAAGGAAAAAATGTCGTTAAACTGGAAGGTATTTCCTGTACAATGACGTAGGATTTTCGAAACATATCAAAATCCAACAAAATGACGTAGTTATGAAAAAAGTCTGTTTTCTTGCCTATAAAATGGTCGTTTTTTTTCAATGCCAAATCGTCAGTCTCATCTAATAAAAACATCCCACGTCATTATAGAGTAAATATATTCAAGAGTACTCGGGTCAAATTTCACGTCGATCGGGTAATTGCTCTTTGAGTTACAGTGTCAGCAAATTTGAAAAATATCATTTCGAGAAAAACGCGTTTAAAGTATAAACTATCGAAAAAGGCAAAAATAATCGATTTTTTGAAAGTGTCACACTGGTATAGCCCCTTAAGTATCGTATGTTTATAATCTAAAATCTAGTATTTTTAGTATTCTTATGTTTATAATTTATTTTTTAGTATTTATCATTACTAAATAATAAATAATAAATTAGTATATATTATTTATTATTTAATATTTTTATGTTTATAATCTATAATTTACTTCTTTCAGTCGAACCTTACTCACAACGAAAGAACAAAAATCAGCATGAATTATATCCAAAACGTTAGGCAATTAAAATTGCGATCTTAACAAATTACCCCCGAAATTTCGACTACCAATCGTATTAATTGGTCAATAATTACGTTACTCATTTGATTACGCACTTGATTATGATTGAGTGCTCGATTCAAATCCAATAAATAACAATAAGCTGGAATCATAAAACATGGATAATTTAAATAAAATCAATAAGTAAGCAAATTTAATCCGTATTCAACCTAAATCTTTGGCTAACGCTTCCTTTTCAATTAAAAGTTTCGCTAAAAAATCAATAAAATCCGAAATGAAGCCCTAAAAAAAAATTGACGTGAATAAACATACTCAGGGTCATTCGCTTCGAGCGGCAATAGACAAAAACCAAAGGGGTGGTCCAAATTCGTACCAAGTCTCTCCAGTGTGTAAGGTCTCGTCACGGTTACTTCCTGTATCATGCACATTGCGCAATTCTCCTCGGCAGCCTAATGCTGACCATTTCCTCGGAGCTAAGGGCCCGGGAGGGTGGACGGAGGGTAATGATTCTACCGCAGAGATTGATACACGCCGTACGACGATGATTGGCGGTGTATATATGTATACCTACATCGCCGGGACCGATTGTGCCGACCGCGGTCTCAGTGATGTCCGAGGCACACATACCCGATGCATTTTCGTAGCGTGAAAAGGTCAAAGGGCAGAGCTGCTATGTTATTACGACTCACACCTGCACATATCCCTATATAGTTCGGACGTTCCACGCTTCGGCGCGATACACGAACGAGCAATGGTCCAGAATATAACTCATCGCAGCCGAATTATTCTCGCGCCTTTCCAACCAACGTGCGCAGGTGGTTCTTTGCCTTCGAACTATTACTTTCTTTACAGGTGAACTTTTTGCTGCAGAGATCATTTACGTAAGTATTTTAACAAAAGTATGCTGAATAAAATTTAACTTTGAGCTTGTACATTGGGAAGGAAAAACTGGAGAACAAAGTTTGGTAAATCTGCAGAATCATGGCTGCAGCCCAAAACCGCTCCAAAATTTTTTCTAGCGTTTGTCATCACTAAAATATGATGTCCCATGTAATATTACGGTGGGGGAGGCCAAAATTTCCCATAAATAATCCAATTTCCAATAAATGATCCAATGCTCCGATACTTCACGAATGAAATTGGTCCAATCACACACAGTGTGTGGACTTATTATCATTTCGTTTAGAAGAAAATCATGATGTGGTGGGTTCAAGACGATACAATATGCAATGAATGTGCAGCATATTTCTGGTGCCAAATTGCTATTATGCAGCCATGTTTTTGTTCGCAAAGATTGTTGGAAGTTGCAAACTTTACGGATAACTTTTTTCCCGATTCGTTCTTCGTGATGTCGTTGACAACGCCAGGTAAGATTACTCTCACGGAGAGTAGCAGGATTCCTGCAACTCGTGCACGTTACTTCGCGTTTTAACACGCCATGATTTTGTAAAAAAATTATACTGTCTTTTCGAGATTGAAATTTTATAATAGCATCGGTAAGCGAAATAATACATCCGTCGCAATCTATTATCTCGTGAATACTGGCTTTACAAATATATTTACCTTCTCATAATGTTATTACACGGTGTCTCTTTTCATTCCTTCTTACAATGCTAACTATCCGATGTTTACATTTTTTCGTTTAGTACAATCAATTCATAGTATATAGTGCGTGCGTGTGTGTGTGCGTAAGCGTGTGTGTGTGACTGACGGAGGTTTATTTTCAAATACCCCACTCTCAATATAAATGTGAAATGTCCGCAAATACGTTATTTTGTCCCCCGTTTTAGTCAATTTAAAAATCCCATAACTTATGGATTTTATGGGAAATTTCGGCCTCCCCCGCCACAATATTACATGGGATATCATTTTTCGGTGTAAACAAACATTAGAAAAAAAATTTGGAGCGGTTTTGAGCTGCAGCCCTAATTCTCCAGATTTACCCAAAGTTTCATGTGACTCTACCGATTGGACATCGTTCGGATCATTTTTCTGCAAAACCACCGGACCGTGGCTCGATTCCTGCAACAGGTTTGTAAGACTTGAATAAACGCTTATATCTGGTTCAGGTTTCGCTCGGGAAATGAAAGATGGCGTTGAAGGTTGCATCGTTAGAATGCAACGAAAATTCTATTTTATATTTTTATTTTCTTATTTCTGTTACTGAGTAAAATCTCTTTTCGCAGTTCAAAATTGTAGATATACTAAATGAGCATCTTAACAAATCGTTCAGGCATTTTCGTAGGTTCAATCTGCCCACACAAATTTGAGCATCGGGACAAAAAATCATTTTTATTGCATTAGAACGATGCAAACCTAGATCTCGTAAGGTTGTTTGATTACGAACTCCAATGAAGTACTTGGTTGATTCTAACGAATATAATACTGGTTTTCGTAAGTGAGCTGAAAAAGGTCTATTAGGGAGTTTCCTTTAATCGATTGAATGGGTTAGGGCACTAGGTGGAAATCTACCAACAAAGAACATTACTTTGGTGTCCGCTTTCGCTTTTGTTAGAACTCGTGCATATGATGGAGCATTAGAAACTATTAGATACGATTCTATTTATATAGGCGGAAAAACGGTTTTAAGGAGTGTAATCATCACTTAGAGTTTGTTTGGGTTTTACCGTTTCACTCGCAAGCAGTCCACCGATTTCAGTGAAATAGAAACGAAAATTTTTTTGATGCAAAACGATCAGGAATCCACTATGGGTATATTGGAGAAAAAAAAACAATATTGAGGGACGAAAAAAACCTTTATCTTTCTTTCCCTTATCATTCGAAATGGGTGCATTAAATTGAATGAACGCGTAATATTTCAGAGGGGGGGGGATGAAAGTTCATGTATTTTTGCATCTTTGCCGGATAGTAAGGTTAAGGTGGTAACATTCCACATTCCATGCATTTTCGACGATTAAACAAACAAAATTAAGGGTTCTGCGGGAAAGAAATAGCGAATTCGTACTCGAGGAATGAAAATACAATATGGTTTCCTCAAAAAGATATTGAAAATCATTTTTTTTTGCGTTTTGTGAAAAATTGGTGGCTTCATTGAATTGCCTGTCATTTTTTCTGTGTCCATTTGAAACTTCGCCCGAATCAAATTATTTTGTCGCCGTACCCTTTTTTAAAATGCCGGTTGGTTCATTAAGCTCAGATTAATTTTCGATTTTTGGCATAATTGGAAAGGCGGATCATCGATTTTTGCCAATTTTTCCATACATACCCCTTTGCCTCTCCTTCGGCCATTTTTCAAGTGGACTTTTCGGGAAAGTTAATTGAGACATCGGGATCATTCAAGCGGCTTTTCTAATTGTAAGTCTACCAAAGTCCTTTTGAAAAACCCGCCATTCAGTTTACGACACTCGAATAGAACCTACGGCTGTTTTAATTTTTGGGATTCCGACGGTTTTGGGAAAGTAGCCAAAAAGTCGAAAAAAATTTCACTTTGAAACTACTTTGACGATCTAACCGATGGGAAATTTTCCGCCGATCACGAATATTACGTGGTTTTTTCGAAAACCTAAAATTACGCCGGCACAACGCAAAAAACGTGTTTCGATACACATTCGACGATTTTTAATGGATATCGAGGGTTATGGGGAAAGTGAATGGTGAATTCGTATTTAGGGGGTAAAAGTACATCGATAGGGACTTATAAAAAAATATTACAGATCCAAATTCTTTTTGCATCTTGGTCAAAGATGAGTCTCTCTCTCTCTCTCTCTCTCTCTCTTTCTCTCAATCGCCGCTCATTTCCTTTCGTAAGGGGTGCTCTCACCCCTTAAACTCGGTTTTCCTCCGATTAAAAGAAATACATAAATAATAGTTTTGGTCAATATTTACAAGTGGGGCTCCAGCCTTTATCGGTTCCAAAAAATTTTCACGTGTTCGGGGCTATTCTGCAGTATGAAAATATGTTTTTTTATGATGGGAAAGAGGTATTTTATTAAGAAAAAAAAATATTTCCGGAAAATTTTCGATTTTTGAAATACATTTTCTATATGCTTACTCTAATTTGTTTGGGTTTGTCTGGGTGAAAACCCATGTAATTTGACCCACTTGATGTCACCAATCCGGTTTTCTCCATACCTTTAAAAAAGTAAAAAAAAGTGTTTGGGGGTTGAAATAAGGGTTGAAATTGTCTTCCCCCGACTTAAATATTATAAACAAAGTGCCCTAAAATACATCGACTCGGTACAAAATTTTTAAACCCCTTTTCTAGCTGGAGTCCCACTTGTAAATATTTACCATAGTCTTGAATGCTCTGCCATATAAATGAGTTTCAAGAAAATGAAAAACGGACACCAAAGTGACATTCCTTGTGAATCTTATTTCATCGACAACTAAATCAAAATTTATTAGAGTGGGATTGAAATGACGTTGTCTTCTAATTTACCATATCGCTGGTTGCTCTTCGTTGTTAATCTTTGAAAATATCAAGGGAAAAGTATCGTTCCTAAAGACGCTAGAAAAATCTGCTCCATTTAAGAAAATTCGGTCGCAGCCCTACCCGAGACAGGATGACCTCGTGCAACTGAAGGAGACGAGCCTCTAATGAGCAAAGTTTGAAAGTACTAATCTGCAATTTACAATTCGAGGCTTGAGTTCCTTCGGAGACTTGCCAACGGAAAACACGCAAGGGCAGGAATTATATTATTTTTATGGGAAGTCGAGGAGGAGAAGCAAAACAAGAGGCACGAAAAAGGAGAAGGTGAGCGGAGTGAACACGTAGTGGAGCAAATGATTCGGAGCGTTCAACGACTCCTCAGGGGAGGTTCGGTAAACCTCCAGGAAAAACGGTACAGCCCCTTGGAAAAGGTGGATCTTTCGATACGTAGCCTTGAATTCCCTTCGTCCTAACCCTTTCCCTGGAATACTCTCGAGTGTGAGCGAAGCATCATGACTCCGTCCACCCTTGGCGCAAGGGTTGCGCAAGAGCGAAAAAAAGAGGCGAGAGTAGGCCGCGTGTACTCGGGTCGGTTGTAAATTACCGAAAAGGCATTTTGATTAAATTTTTTATCGTTGCGCCGCTACGGGTGCCTGGTGTTCTTTCGAGCCCAGCGCAAAAGTCTTCAGACTGCTTGATTTAACGTTCGGTCTTGTCCGCGTGCATTATCATACTTTATCTTATTTTTCACTGGCTCCTTCCCCCTATCCCTGATTCTTCCGAGAAAAATATAAGAATTAACGATTTCAAACCGAATTCAGAGGGCCTCGAATAGAGCGTGACAAAGGAGGAAAAAAAAGCTACCCCGTAATACCGATATTGAATGATGATAACTGTAATATTGATTAAAAAATTAATCAATAATTGTTGAAAATAATGTAAAAATTAATCAAATAATGTGTTGTTTATTAAACTACAGTATTATATATTTTAGAACCTTATTATTGAAAACAGAGCAAAAATGATCACGTGGATCAGAGAAACTATTCATTCACAGGTGACCAACGAAATATTAACATGAAACATTAAAATATTCGATTTATTCCAAGTGTTCGTTAGTTCGACGGAATAAATAATTCCTAAAATAACCCAATATTCAATTTTTTTCAATAAATGATTTATTGTTCTCGTCCTATGAGGGATTTAGTCAGCTGAAGTTATTTTCTATTCACTACAGCAACTACAATCATTTTCGTTGAAGGTACTAATTAAATGCTATCGTCATGGATTCTTTCAGTTTCTTACACCGAAGATTTGCAATAGGAGGAGGGGGTGCTCTATGTGACAAATGGCCATGACTAAATTATGACGGTACCAAATGGCGATGAAGCCTGAAAAGCGACTCCACCCTCTACTCAACCTAAAAATGTCATTTCGATAGCGAAGCGTTTTATCCTCGTTTGCAGAGGACGCTATCGAGCAGTGCATATGGAACAAGCTCACAGCTACACAACGGGACTCAACAAGTGCTGGAGCACTCGCGTTTAAGCAAAAAAAAGAAGAGATAGGGTCGTAGGCCGAATCTTCAGTACGAAGGCGTCTGGGAGAACTCCCGTGTCCATATAGGTACGCGTCACGTCGGGCACGTGGAATCTGGGACATTTGAGTCGCCTCTATTTCCGCTTCAATCCACTTCGTCTGCGCCGGGAAAAGGAGAACAGCGTTTTTTTTTTTATCAAAACGCCTTTTTTCCTAGCAATCCGGTAAAAGGCCATTGACGTGGACGGTCAACGAGTTCTCGTGGAAGCGGGAAACCGTCAGTTCAGCACCGCTCGTACCGCTTTTATTTACTGCCCGGATGACAGTAGAGGCATTTGACAAGTCTTTACTTTTCCGTTACTCATCAGGACTTGTAACTTAAGGGGCCAGTCCACTTTGGAGCCACGAAAAAGGCTATTTTCGCAATTTTTTGGAGGATTTTATAAAAGATATGGATCTAAAAGTTGTTGGGCTTGATAAATAAAGTCTTGAAATACATTCAAAAAAATTTTTTATTCATTTTTATTCATTTTTAAGTACAAAAACTATAGTTTAACGTAACGCCTCAAAAATAGGTGGGCTAGGTAGCTCCATCACAACTCGGCAACGGCTTGTCTTAAACAAAAAAATCAAAGTCCATTAGATTCAGTATGACACCAGCTACAAAATGACCCTCGGATATAAAGTTTTATCAAAAAAATAAAAAAATGGCAGATGAAAAACGAAAAAAGTTTTTAAAAACGCGTTTTCCCAGTTTTTCGCAAAAAAGGAGTAAAAATAAAATTTTTATAACCACCGACGGTCATCTTGTTGCGAATCATGTTTACAATATGTTGTTCAAATTTCAAGAGAATCGGTTTATTAGTTTTAGCGATACGATGGAGCTAGATTTTGAAAACGTTGTTTCGAGAAAAACGCGTTTGATGTTTATACTATGAAAAACTCTTACCTAAATTCAATCGGCAATTCCTGCACCGTACAAAATCCCTTCAGATTGCTTATCATCGTCGATTTCTTCAAGTCTTGCTTGCTATCGATTTTTTGAAATTTTCAAAGTGGACTGGTCCCTTAATAAAATGTGACTTATTTTTCACGAGATGTATGGCAAGGGTTACACGGTCAATAAATATCGCGATATGCGTGATCGCGTCAATAATTATTGATGTCTAAACGCGTCAGCAACTATGACACGTGTATTGAAACGAATATCGCGATATTTATTGACCGTGTAACCCTTGCCTATCTATGCCGAAATTACTGACTTCCGTTGGTTTGAGGAAAGTCGAGGATATTGCTAATCGATACTGCAATCGCTAATCATGCGTATTTCGATCAAATTTAATCATTTTATATCGGACATAACGAAACCGGCTTCTTTTTTTGGGAAGAAACGGAAGCTATTGAGCATAATCGATACTGTACATGGGCGCACCCTCACGGAATTCTAATGAGCTTTTTGGCCAACTTCAAGACGATGTACCACGTGCTCGGAACGCATCGAAAAGCTTACTTTTTAGGAAGGGAGCACGGCTGATAGGAATGAAACTTTGCTTGGCCAACGCAAAATTTCGTAAGAGTGAGGCTGAGTACTTGACGTGTTAGAAAACGTTAAGGCCTTAGGCCACTCTAGAGGCCGAAAAAATAGGCTTTTGGGTTTTTTTCAGAAAAACTACAAAATAAATCGAGATTACAAAAAGGGTGTTTATCATACATATCATTGACTGTATACAATCATTTTTTTAAGCGATTCATTTAAAAATGGCGGCTGTGGAGCGTTTTTGCGATGACGTCTCCGTTTTTCCAGGGTCCACGGCCGGACAAACAGCGCCTGTAATTTTTGAATTATAATGAGCCAATGAATTTTTTCCATTATATATAATAACTGCTATAGAAGTACGTAGGATTTTTTCGAGATATATTGATTTGCGTCAAATGGCGCACTTCTAAAGTGGAAAGTGAAAAATTTGCCTACAAAATCGTCAGATAATTGTTAATAACAAATGAACTATGCAATATAAAAAACAAATTCTACGTACTTCCATAGACAATGTATTTTCCAAGATATATTCAACATTTCAAGTGAATCGGTTGAAAATTGTCTGAGTTACGTTTCCGGCCAACTTGAAAAATGCAGTTTTGAGATAAACGCGTTTGAAGTTTTGAGTAGTGAGCTGCGGACCAGGCGGCCTTGCACTAAAATTCGAAAACCGAGTACTTAGAGATTTTTCCCGGCCATAATCTTTTGGGACATCATTTTTGAGGTCCGGGGGACTATTAAAAAAAATCGATTTTTCGAAAATTCTAGAGCGGCTTAACCCCTTAAAGATGCACGTGGCCGGCCGTGCTTTCACTGGGTTTCGCTGTTTCCGTCCACTACGTTGTTTTACCGATAGCACTTCACATTTCAAAGACATTGACACAGTAGGAGTATTGTCACATCCGGAAGGGATGAGAGCATAATATTTTCGTTTCCCTCTTTGTTGGCTACACCTAGCGCAATATCACGGGATGAGGGTAAAAAGTAAAATTCGACAGACTTGGTGTTCGATTGACATTATTTATTTTAAGATTACTAGACGGTTTAAAGCGATCAGGTCTACGATGAATGATACAAAAAGAAAAGGTAAAGTCAGCATACATTGGTTGTGTTTGACACTCGGTCGCTCGCTCGCTCGCTCGCGTAGAAGTTTGTTGACGCTCGCGTTAACAAGGGACTTCGCTCTTAGCCTGGTGCGCTCGCTGGTACAATCGCTGGTAAGGCGCTCGCAGGATTTTACGCTGGTCGTGTGTATAATCGACGTGTTTGCTACGACGGGCACTACGCGTGGATATAAATATGAACGGTGTGCGAGGTCGATGAATTGAGACTGATATTCAGGGAAAAATGAAGACTGTTCGTATGCAGGTTAATTGGAGATATTCGTTTGACTTCTGAATTAAGACTTGATAGAAGAAGTTGATTCGATGTTGGTTGACGGAAGACTGAGATTGAATTTGATGAAGATTGTCGGGAGACTGAGATTTAGACTTGATAGAAGAACTTGAGTCGATGGTAGTTGACGGGCGACTACTTCGACCTTTTGCACACTGACCCTTCTTGGTTCGCATGCGAATTTTTCGAGTGAGTAGGAGACAATCTTTGGTTTCCCTTCTTAGAAATAATGGCGCTGATGGAAGGGGAAATTTCGTTTTGTTAACGGAACGTGCAAGAGGTGTGTGGTCGAAATTCGCGCTAAGTCGTTCGTGATAGCGCGGCAACCGTTTGGTTCGGACGGCCCGGATGTTTTCATACTCCGCTCTGGTTACCGGGTCGAATCATGCAGACCCCCATGCGGATGGCTAGCGTAAAGTTTTTGGAGTGAGTGCCTGTTTGATTTTTTTGAGCTGCGGCTTTCCGTGACATATTTGCCTGAGATCGTGTTCTTGTTGAAAGCCAATGTGATAGGAAAGGTCAATGACTGTGGCGGTGCTGCTATCATGTACATATCGCTATGATTTGAATATGCTCGCGGAACGTACGCAACTTCCGTTTAATGCTGTTACGCGTCTTATTCTTAGATTTATACATTTAATACGCTTCTGACGGCAAATGAGAATATTGGGAATAACCGAGATGAAAAAAAAAACCTAGATGAGAGAAGGGACATTCGCTAGGATGTAACAGTATTGCTACGCACACGAATGACTTGATGCTTGTTCACGAGGGACGATGACGTTGATGTTTGAGCGATTTGCAGAGCCTAAATCGGCCACAAAAATTGAGTTATTAAAAAGAATCAATATTCGTTTACATTCCAACAATGCAGCATTCAACATCATGAGGAACGCCCAAGTCTGCATTGTTTTATGAGTTTGTAGTGACCAAACGCTCAACCCAAACAATGGCCATTGTCGTATGCCATCACCAATCTGCCCAAAACATTGCTTTTCAAGGAAACCTGGTGATTTCATTGATGGCGATCCACCGACCTATCACTTTCGGTGGCATCTTACCAAATATCACTATCGCCGATTCAAAGACTCGGAATTCACCTCGTTTCGATGTGAAACGCGTTGACAACATTTTGCACGATGCAGTTAAAGATGACAATGCAGGTCTGATTTCTCAATGATAGTACCACTACTCCCGATAAACTAGGAGAGAAATTCCAACAAAAGGTTGCCTCTTTCTCATATGTTGTAGAAGAAGATCCTGTTACAAAGGTCTCGTATTTATAGGTCTTTGGGAAAGATCCAATTTGGGACGGCTTGTTTGTTTGATGTTTGAAAGGTGACAGTGCAGGTTTACTCTTACTACCTCCAGAGAAGAAAGAACCTCCAATAGAAGTTTTCCCCTTCCTCATACATAGGAAAGGAAGTTCCTATTCGAAATCTCCTATTTAGACTGCCTGTTGGTTCGGGTTTGAAATGAGCCACAAACGAGTCCAGTTCCCTCGTATTGACAAGTGGATCATTTGGCAGTTGTGCGAAATCGAAGGATTGCCTACATAGAACCAGAAGATGATTGCTTTCTTAAACTTCGGTCACGTATACCCCACAAGCCTAGAACTCTGTGGTCCAAGCAACTTTCGATCTATCCGAAAATAAGCGAAAAGTAGAAAGGGCGTCGTGGCACTAAATGGACTTGGCACACCTTGAACGACGTCGTTCGCATCGACACAGCCGAGTGCTCGGCTGGAGGGAAGCAATGTAGGAATCCCTTCTCTCCTCATCTCGCACTCTCTTCTACCCCCTGGTTGGAATAGTTGCGCGGGGAGGAGACTTTAGGACCGCGGGAGCTTGGTATCCGCGGCTCTCGAGTCACGTGGTACCGCGAGGTGGGCCGAGGCCCCGCCCCCGCGACTCGGTCCGCGCGTCGCAGCCGAGAGAGTTGGCGTCATTCATGGCCGTAGCGAAGCTGAAGCTGCTGCTGCTTCTGCTCTCGCTCCCGGCAGAGCTTCGTCGCTGCGGTACGCCTCGTTGCAAGCTTGAGCCTCTTTACTTTCCCACCTTTTCCCCGCCTTCCCTCGTCTGACTCTTCTTTTGCTCTAGCTCTCTCTCTCTTTTCTTCTTCCCCTTCCCTCTCGTCATCTTCGTTGCCACTGGACTACCGGCTGCTGCGGATTTATCGTGTCCTCCAGTCCGTTTTTTTTCAGGATTAGATCTTCTCATACCTGCACACACCTGCCTCTCCCGCATTAGTATCATCCTCTTGCTCATTACACTTGCTGCATTGCCTTCCCGGTTTCACTGTATCCAGCATGTATGAGGATGTACCAGGTGTAGAAGTATGAAAGCGGAATTTTTTTGTAAAAATTACAAGTCTGTTTGAAAATGATAAATATTTTATTCAAGATAATCTCCATTGCTGTTTATACATTTTTCCCACCTCTCCGGCATTTTATGAATGCCACGCCAAAAAACAACAGTTCTTCTTTTGAAGCGAACCAGTTGTGGAGCCATTTTCTTACATTTTCATACGGATTGAAGCGTTGTTTAGCGAGAGCGTGTCCTATTGATGCGAATAGATGATAATCGGACGGAGCCAAGTCTGGAGAATAAGCCGCATGCGCTAGTATTTCCCAACAGTACGCCTCGATCGTTTCCCTGACCCGTTTTGCTGTGTGTGATGGAGTATTATCATCGAGCAAAATGACCTTGTGTTGCCTTTTTCTATATTCTGGTCTTTCAAACGAATGGAGACGGCGTTCTGCGTCACATTCGATTGATCCGCGAGTTCTTGTTGACTTTGAGTATCATCTTCATCCAATAAGGCTTGCAATTCGTTGTCTGCGAACGTTTTCGGTGGTTTCCCACGCTCTTCGTTTCTCACGTCGAAATCACCACTTTTGATTTCGTTGAACCACTCGAAACACTGTGTTTTCCCAAGAGCATGTTTACCGTAAGCTTCGACAATCATTCGATGCGATTCTGCGGCAGTTTTCTTCAAATGATAACAGAAAACCAATGCTGTCCGCAAATCGTAGTTCGTAGGCACAAAACTCGACATGTTTATGGTTATAGAAAAATATACCAGGGTAGGGAACTTGGGTTGTTGTGTGTTGAACATCTTCGTCAGCTGTTAGAGGGAGATGATGGCGCTGCAGAAGCGGTCTTACGGTCCCTAAACTGATAGCTAGCACCATCTATAGGGAAATTCCGGTTTCATACTTCTACACCTGGTATATGTGCCGAATTGGTGACTGCCCATGTGGTACACGTATATATGGAGCACTGTACATACACGTTGCTCCGTTTCTCCCTCTCTGTCCCTCCCTCGCTCTTCCTCTCTTTCTCACATTCGCGACATCGACGTCGCCTCCTCCTCCTTATCCTCCTCCTCCCACCACACGATCCCGCGCGCGTTCCGTCGCTCCACGTTTTCCCCCCTCGAGCACGGGTTCCCCGTTGATCTCCGCGCTCGCGCCCCCCTTTTGCCCCGTTTTACTCCTTTACTCTCGCGATCGTCCCGCGACCGGAGCAAACGCGCGCGCGCCTCTACCGCCAACACCGTGCGAGCCCCCCTCGTTCGCTCTCACCATCGAGAAGCTCTCTCCTATACAGTCTACCCGAGCCGTTCTGACGGGCGCGTAACGTCCTCCTCTTCGTCGTCGACGTCAACCGTCAAGTGCACCGTGTGTTACCCCATATACAAAGTTTTATCTGCGCGGGTGCTCAGGTCACCCACTGGGTACCGGCCTGCGTCGATTTCGCGACCTCAACAACTTGGGGTCGATAGGAGAGAAAAAAGAGGGCCAAGTTGCGAGTAAGAGCAGGGTCGGTGAAGAGAGTGCGATGTCTGTATGCATCATGTAGTGAATTCGCGAAGACCGATCGTACTACGGGGTACGAACAGCTCGTACATCCGCGTGAACCAGGCTTGTGTCCTCAAAATAGAGCGAGGGAATAGGGCCAGGGTTGAAAGGAGGTGCGAGCAGCGCCTCCGCGAACCGGAGAACACCGAGGCTGAGTCGGAAGGAAGGGAGAAACAACCCCGCGAGCGCCGGGCCGGGGAACAAGTGGAAGATAGTGATCAGTACAGAGACGTGAGGAAGCTCGGACGTGATTTCTAGCCCGCAGCTTGCGGAATTTTAACAAAACGTGCGATAGTCGCGCGTATCGTCTTTCTTTTCACGGCTAAGGCTATCATTCGTTCGAAGCAAGTGGTGTCTACAATTCCCATCGATTACCCGATATAACGAATCGATTTGTTCGCCGACGTTTCGTTCGAGATCTTACACTTCTAGAGATCGCGGATAAAGAGGAGAAAGGATACAAGTGCGAGTGTCATTGTGTTACGGGGTGGGTGTGTGGATGTAAAGAAAAAGGGTGCAGCATCGATAGAAAGGCCTCGTGGTGGACGGGTGGTTTATGCACCGGGGCGGCGGGGTCGCAGGCGGCGGTGGTGGCGGTGCCGCTGCGGCTGCTGCCGCCGCCGCGGCTGGACGCGGCCTCGCGGACCTCGCCGAGCATCCACCGGCGATGAGCGGAACACCCGGTTTTCACTGGGGCGCTATGATAGCCGGTCATCACGCCGCTGCCGCCGCGGGTATGATGCAACCGCCCTTGTCCGGTGTCGGTGACTATGGCCTCGGTACGGCCCATCATCCTGTCGCACATCCGGCAATGCCCATGGATCTACACGTGCCGCAACAAGGTTTTCCCTGCTACAGGTATGTGCCATCGGCAGCGACACAACACAAAGTCATCCAATCGTGAACTCGGTCGTTGACGGAAGCGATTGCACCGCGGCGAAAAATATATACGAAAATGTATCCATGGACCCCCGCGATAGGATCCACAATTGCCAGGTGGTCTTTAATTGGTGACGCCGCTTGAGTGGCACACGCAACTTTCGACTCATAAGTGAGGGAGCCGGATGGCGGGCACGAGAGCGAGAAAAGAAGATACAAGACATCATTATATGGTGTAGGGATCATCCCCATCGGATTTGTTCTTTTCAGCTATTCTTTCCTACACTTCGGCACTTTTCGTGGAGCTTACATGACCACATATTGCAAAGATGTAGAAAATCTAGCCCCGGAAAAACGGACCCATTACCGGTGAAACTTCAGGAGCTAAAAAGCCCTCCCTGCAACAACTGACCCACGCTACTGTAGGGAGGGCTTTTTAGCTCCAGTTACGTCCAGTTACGTCCTGGTGGATAAATTAATACCGTCTGCAGTGTAAAACTTGTAAAAAAACTACTTGTTCTCGCGTGAAATTTGACTCGGCTGGATCAGTACATCACAAGATGGTATTTTTGCATTGAAGAGCAAACATCTGATCAGTGACGTGCCTGATAATCAGCCTAGTAGGTCAGTGATCAAGTGGAATCTCATTTACCAGTGAATCTGCTGATCGAGTAAGTCCTGTGACAAACGGATTGCCTAAGTACCCAGGCATTTGTGCCGAATAAAGCACGAAGCTCATTACGAGTCACATTTGCAAATAAGTTAGAGAAACTCGAAAAACCTCGCAACGTCCCCCAACGCTGGTCGAACATTGACCATCACTGCCATCGTAATTTAGCTGTGAACGAGATAATGCCACAATTTCCAGATAGTGTCAAAATTAGGAACAAACACGGGATACGTCAGAAGAATAGCAATTTTCTTGGCTGTGACAGCATTGATAAACGCCGAGTATTGATAAATGACAGCATTGATAAACGCCGAGTATTAGCGTAATAGTGAGGGAGAGTGAGGAAGGGAGTGACACGATGGTGAAGCTGTTTCACCGTGGGCTGGTCCAGACGCTCCCGAGGGTCCGATCGCTCTTGGGTGTTTCACGAGAGAGACGCGAAGGCGCGTGTTTCGGTCCTCAAATAGCTGTTTTGGTTTCCGAATAGAGGCACACCACGTGGACACACGTAACTGACCTGGATCTACGTTGGCTGCGACTATAGTAAATGCTTGCTACGTGAAGCAGGTGGATGTTCGAAAAATTACAACAGAATCTTGCATACAAATAACAATGGGTCGCGATGTGTCGGAGATACACCTGTTCAATCGATAGTAAATAAAATGAATATCGACGTGAAACAGTGAGTAATTTACGAGGATCTCGCAACGCAATCCCGCCCGATTGCGGAACTTTCGTACCGTCAGAAATCCCTGCTTTGTTTTTCTTGACGGCTTGGATGAAGGACGTTCGGTAAATAAATAAATACTCAATGGTCAGAATTGAACACCCACTGCATTGGGCAAAATAAAGTAGGCACTTTCCTATTCATTGTACGTGGTCCTCTGCGCACTTCATTTTGTCCAGTAATGTATGTGGCCATAACAGTTCGAGTCTTGCACTATCGTTCCTGATGATCATACGACACTGTATACGAGCAACATCTCCGAGAGGCTAGCCAGGTGAGCGCGCAAAGCGTCGAACCGATTAATCGATCGAATCGTTCACGATGACAGGGATTAACGAATCGCGGTACGCGGATCGACTGCACAGTTCGATGCAGCGACGAGGAAGCGGTCTTGCAAGACGCGATGGAGCACGAGAGCCGCCAGAATCGAAGTCAGAAGCCGCCGGCAACGGCAGCAATAGCACAGCCTCTCGGTGGTCACGAGACCCACAAGAAACTTATTATAATTCCTAGCTCGTCCAGGTTATTAGCATTCCGCTATCAATTATCCACGAGCCGCGTGTGCGTGCATCTCCTTCTTCTCTATACTTCTCCGTCCTTTTCTTTCTCTCTCGCACACGCACAAGCGCAGTCTCGATATTCAACTCTTTCTGAATATGTTTCTCTGTCTCGCTTGGAAATATCTGCGACCGCGGCACGCGCTATGCTTTGTTCCGATGTCGTTTTCGAGTGTCGTCGCGCCTTCGAACAACCACCTCGAACTTTACGACATGGATAGGGATACTTTGACGCATGAGGCAGGTTGGCGAATAGTTATTCGATCAGAACGAGAAGGAGGAGGATTTCGCGAGATCTTTTTCCTTCCTGCTCTCCCCTGCCAGCTGGTCATGCACAAGTGCCTTATGTTCGAATATTCAACTCAGTTCCATGATGACATTGGGACATGGCAGATACATGTATTAGGACGTTGAATAAGTTCTGGCTGTTTTCCAACAGATGGCAGTACCTGAACAGCGTACATGTAGTTTAAGATGACAACGCATCTATAAAGAAGTACTATAAGCAAGCTTTAAATTCAGTATGTAATTTTGCCGAAGTGTAAACAACTTTTTTTATAGTGTTAACCCTCCCTTGACACACTGGGCCATTTTGACCCGGACGAAGTGAAATAAAATGATCACTTTCCTGAAAGTTTTCAATAGTTTTTTACAACAATTCAATTTTATACTTTCCGAATTTTAATTATGCAGACATATCAAGAAATGTGTAAAGTGTATACCAGATTTTTTTCAATGAAAACCGACCTTAGGGTGTTAAGGGCAGGTAGGTGACATCCTATCCGGATCGAATTGACCCAGTGCGTTAAAGGCGTGGTGAAATAAGTGTGTCAAGAAAGGGTTAAACATGTTCAATTTCGTGGGAAAAAAGAGTATTTACGGGGAAGTTTATTGCACTACTTTATTTTTAAGAAAAACCTGCAACTGAAGCCCACTGAATTCTTGTTGCAACTTACGGCCACCATGTTTTTTCGGGACCAACACGGGGAGATTGGTTTGGACGCTTAAAAATAATGCTTTTGATGTGTTTAATTGGAGGCATTATTTCATGGAGACTCATGTCAGACGCTAGGTGAACTTGCAGAATCATTAGGAGTTCATCGCGCAACATTTTCGAAACGTTAAAGCATTAGGAATGATTTTTTAAAATAAAGCATTAATTTTCACGAAAAAACGGCGAGAACTTATTGAACATCCCAATAGATTGGGAAAATGTAAAAGTTGGATGGCATATTGCAACAAAGTGTGCATGAACGAATATGTATAACTGGAATATGTGCACTCAGAAAAGGATTTATTAAGGACAAAGAAGTTTGTCACCAGGCGAATGAGTTTTCTTATTCGTATGTCGGCCTACTACGATTTTATTAACAGCTAAGAAAATGTTTTATTTAAGTTTATGTTCGATTTACTAAGAATTTTTCTTAACATCTAATAGGATATATAAGTTCGAAGAAATAGGCGTTTTATATCCGACAAATAGAGTTTTTCTTAACATCTAATAGGATTCTTCATAATCCCCCAGCTGGTTTTTTTCGAGGAATTGTGTCATTTTGTCCGTCATTATTTTCTCACTTGAACGTTTTTTTCTCACTTTATATTCTTACTTACACTTAAATCATTCCTCACTTTCGAGATTCTCACTTCCGAAACGCAACACTGACACTTGAACGCAACACTGACACTGATTTGAGGAAATATTAATTCAAATGTTCTTTTTTAAATATGGCTTTTAATTCATGTGAAAAATCGGCGCGTAAAAAACCATATTTAGTGACGCCGAATAAATGCTGTAGTTACAATCACATAAAAACTGTCTCCATACGAGTAAACATTTATTAATTTCCAATAAATTATGTTCTAATGCGCCAATTTATTAGAACATAATAAATCTTCTTTCTGAGTGTGTACACGTTTATTCTGCACTTGTTTTTATTTCCAATGATGCAAATGTCTCGGTCAAAATGTGGGCAGTTGGATATTCGAAGCCCATACTGTTAGAGCCCCAGCATATTCACGATTCACGAAACGATCACAGAGCAACATCCGATAAATGACCCAAAATAATAGACAACGACATACTCACTGGAATAAGGAACGAATGATGAGTGACGTGACACGAGTACCACGTTTGTAGAGAACCAGACAGAGAAGAGACATACCACCGACTGATGGAAAGAACCATCCATCGAGATTTCGTAGGCAAAGAAGACCTCAGGGCCTCCCGATACGAGGTAGCGTATCTACTACAAGTTTCGCGATATGTTCGCAACACTGACCACCGAGAAGACAGAGCGCGCAGCGAGCGCTCTCCTGTCTCGCGTGTGGCGCGCACCAGGACCGGCCAACAAGAGGACAGGCAGAACGTGCCGAATGCCACTTGTTGCCGCCCCTTCGCGTATATATTGCAAGTGAACCCTCGTCAGTCATTCTCCACTCTTTCGCACTTTCCCTTCTTTTACGCGCGGCGAGCCGTCAAGAGGAACGACAAAATCGACGACGCTCTCCCCGTACCGAAATTAAAGCGACGCGATATACGTGCGAGCAGTAAAAATCTCCAACGCCTCATGTTCTTTGATCAGCTTTGACATTTATCCGGGGGGCAGATCACCACGCCTTAGTTCTCACATTTGTAGAGCTGAGGTGAAGATAATTTTTGTTTTGTTTCAAGTATGAATTGAAAAACGGCGTTACGAAAACATAAGGGGTTTTTCAATTAGTTAAACATATTTTTTCGTTTTTTTAAACAAAGATTATCTTTCGTTCGGAAAAGTGTTGATCACGTGCAGCCGTTCCAATGCGCGGCATATTCGTTAACCGCCAAACGGATGAAACGAAAACCAAAGGCCGCATCGGGTAAACTGACCAGTGAATAGACGAAAGTCGCAACTTTCGAAAAAAAATCGAAAGAAATATTTATATTTGAATATGACCAGTGAATAGACGAAAGTCACTATTTTCGCAAAAATCGAAAAAAGTGGAAAAAAATAGTTATATTTGAAATCGGTAAAGAATATAAATTGTCGGTTAAAACCCGAATCACTATGATTTAGCCAAAAAATCACGGGAATCGTTGACACCGTTTTCTTAGTTTAAGGGGCCACCAGTGTAAACGCTGAAAATTTGGGTGATTTTCGGGAATTTTTTGGAAGAAAAGTACTCAATTAAATGTTTCGGAAAATTAAGAATATATTTGGCTATATTTGACCTATATTACATATTTGTTTCATAGAAAAATATTGAGATCCAAGCGACTTATGCGCTGCCTTCGGAGGCGCCAAAAAAAAGTTCCTCCACTGCTGACATGATTCCGGCCTATTGAGTAGCTGAAACCGAAAAAGGAAAAAATGTCGTTAAACTGGAAGGTATTTCCTGTACAATGACGTAGGAATTTCGAAAAATATCAAAATCTAACAAAATGGCGCAGTTATGAAAAAATGTCTGTTTTCATGCCTATAAAATGGTCGTTTTTCTCAATGCAAATCTTCAATCTTCATCCAATCAAAATTACCCTACGTCATTGTAGAGTGAATACATTCAAGATTACTCAGTTAAAATTTCAAGTCACTCGGATAATTGCTCTTTGAGTTAAATGTCAGCAAACTTGAAAAATCCAATTTCGAGAAAAACGCGTTTAAAGATTTAACTATCGATTTTTGCAGGATAAAATGATAGAGATACGGCCTTAAAATTTCTGCAGGATATTCTTGAAAGTATAAACTGTCGAAAAACGCAAATAAAATAGATTTTTTTAAAGTGTCACACCGGTATAGCCCCTTAATATCGAATTTTGATGCCACGCGGAATTTTTCTAGTTTGTGGCACTTGCACACCTCGCAACTTAGTTACGATACGGTTGTGCGCAGTAGGTGTTCCAAAGGCGAAAACAATAGTTTTTTTTTAAGTTTTGAGGGTAAGTTTTACCTTCATTACTTAAAGTAGAATCAATCTGATTTCTTGCATAATTCTAAAATAAATTCGTAATAATAGGTCAGAATTAGATAAGTTTATTCACTGGTGCTGTATTCTAACCTCTTTCTAGTGAATGGCCATATGCTCTGTTCTGATAATTCTCAAGGCAGAGTCAAAAATTTAGCTCACCTGGTGAAAATTGAATAATTAACTCCCGTTAAGAGATGCCAATCTACGTTTCATTCAATGTTGTCATAAAATCATTTCATACTTTTCATTTTTGACAAAATTTAATTTTCTATTTCCCTGACGAAACGAACTTTGGTAGTTTTTTGAGAATGTCACGCTAAGATGCAAAAAAAAGCTTTGTTTATTTTCTACGCAATCGTAATAACAAATATAATACTCAAACGTATACGAATATTAAAATTCTCGTGCAACACATAGATCTCCAAATCAAGCGTTTAATAAAAATAAATGGTTATGCTTTAGTGTTGACCTACACTAGACGTCCATTCACTGGCAATTGTGTCCATTAACTGGCGATTAGTAATCGCCAATTAACTGGCGATTTAGTAATTTTGCTATCTATTTATCAATTCCTTGAATATTGTTTGTTGCAATTACTTGAAAGATTTTTTTCCCACTACCAGAATAATATCACTCGGTAGCTATAGCGATTTCAAAAATTTGTTTTCATAATATTTCCATTTTACGGTGCATCTGAATCCTACAGTAGCGTTATTTGTCGTTTCACTGGTCGGTTTACCCTACGACAGTGTCGATAAGTGGACGCGTCGTCTCACTTGCGCTCGCTTCTGATATACGTATGACTAGGAGTTTGTGTAGTACCAAAACTCGCCGGCGCGATCACTGACCGACGATTACCCCCACTCCTCCGCGGATCTCGGGAAGCGTCATGCAAGGGCCATCACACATAAAGGTCCGTAAGATGTCACGTAAGCTTTTGACCAATCGGGTTGCTGTAATCGTTCACGGACAGTCGAATCGAGCACAACCCAATTGGTCAAAAGCTTACGGTAGGTCTTACGGATTTTTATGCACGATAAACGTAACTCGCGAAACTATCGTAACCGGTGATATTCGCTTATTCGACAGTTTTTTGTTGTTGTTATACTCGGGATTCGAAACTGGATTCTTCTGGTGATAGTCGCTGCGAAACAGTGCCCGGAACCCACCGGCAAGACGGAACACGTGCGAACGCGACGGGTGCGCACTTTTCTAAACAGACTCGCGATGCGATCTCGCCAGAGGTCGTGAAGACAACCGTCATTGGTATTCAGTCTCGAGCGAGTTTTCGCGTCGAGGACAAGCTCCGTGAGACATACGCTTGTGCATTTCTTTAGTTTTCAATACCACGGGGTTGTTGAAATTCAATTAAGGCCTTAGGCCACAGTAACGGGTATAAAATCATGTGCGAATTTAACTATTTTTTTCATAGGAAAAAGTGATTCACTCTTGAAATTAATTACACATCTATGTAGTATGAATATCAAGCTGGTAGAAATTTTTTTTTTGTGTACAAAATGGCCGACTACTAATATTTTCTTTTATCTTTTTTTAGGCGCTCCGCGGCGTGACATTTAGCATCCACAATTGTTTATCTAGAACAAAAAACAAAAATTCTCATCAATCTACATTAGAATACCTAGAGAAGTACGTATGGAATTGAAAAATATTGTTTTATCAAAAAGTTGTAGGTATTTTAACTTAAGAAATGAATTTTCAGTTAAAAATTTCGTTATAACTGCTCATAAACTGCTCATAAAATGAAAAGTTTTCGATTAATCAGAAATTCCGTAGGTACTTCTCTGCGAAATGCAATTAGGGACATAACTTTTAAATTTCAAGTAAATCGAGTGAAAATTGTTGAAATTATTTGTCACCCCAATTGGAAAAAAGCTGTTTCGAGAAGTTTCGAGAAGTTTCGAGTAGTCGGCGATTTTGTACACTAAAAAAAAATTCTAACAGCTTGGTATTCATACTAAATAGATGTGTAATTAATTTTATGAGTGAATCACTTTTTCATACGAAAAAGATTGTTTAATTCGCACATGATTTATACCCGTTACTGTGGCCTAAGGCCTTAAAGAAGTGCAACCAACGTTCGTTGATATTCAGTTTACAAAATCCGGGGTTCGCCGACGATTAATTTGAAAATTCGGCGTTTGTCGACGTTGCAAAAAATGAAAAAAATTGATTCGTTTTCGATAAGTGCGTGTGTTTTTTTTATTGTGAGCACGGGTAAAACGATTTTTAAAAATTGTAAGCACGTTAGAAAATGGAAAATATGTCCAATTTGTTTAAAAATGTTTTTGTTTTCTTAAACTCATTTTTCAGTTCATGCTTGTAAAAAAATGTGATTTTTTATTGTTAAAGTTGGTTTATTTTTAGGTTCAAAATTGAAAACACTTCAAGAATCTCGAGTGTTTTTTTTCATCCGATTGTGTCGCATCATTCTATATATGTTTTTTTTCAAAGTGTCGAAAGATCGAGTTTTTCATAAATTCATGAATTAGCGTTGTTTGTGGATTGAATATGTTTGCTCACATTTTTATGCCGATCACGCAGCGTATTGAAATGAATGCCCTCTTGATTCTTGTACGAAAGGCTAGCCCAAAATAATCCATAATTTCTCCAAGAAATTTCAACTTTAACCTGTAAAACATCGAAAAAAAGTGAGTGCGTTCGTGAAATTTTTAAAGAACGAGATAAACATAAAATGCTCAACCTGAGTTCCATCGTTCACGAATATTGAAAGAATTGTTACAGCACCGCCGTATTTATCTATTTTATTTCATTATTTTACATTGAATGACGTCAGTTTTATTTTATACTTTACAGATTAAATAAGCACGGCCGATATTCACTTTGATTTAAAAAAAAGCCCACTGGATTAATTCCAATATATTCACATTGATATTCATTTCAATAAAAATTTACTGCGGTAAAAAAAACTGGAAAAAACACGCGGCAATCATGACGTCTAACCGATCGAGAAAAAATGCGGAAAAAAGTCACCGGCCATCAGAAAGATGCATTGTTTTTTACGTAGTCGTTGTTAAAGTTCGGTAGAAAAAAATATCACACCGCGTCGAAGGACGGTGTCATGGCGTCGCGGGCGGGGTCTGTTTGTAATTACCAAATGGCCGCGTGATCTTTGCAAAAATTCTAACCAAAAAATTTTCGCACTGTCGAACGACAAACAGCCAAAAAATCATTTCTATTTTCAGAAAAACGATTGTAACTTGGGCTGTTGATTGGCTTGTTTGACGAACAATCGATAACGTTTTAGCAACGCAGATGCGTAATCGTCAGTACGCCGCGCAACGTTACGACACGTATCTCAAACATATATTTGACGTGGGAATATTGATCCCGAGGTTTGACAATTCGATTGAACGATTCCCTACTGCGAGTAGGAAGGAATTGAAATCTCGGAGAGCGCGGAAGTATACGTGTTGAGTGGGGAGAATAAAATATACGTTAAGGGGCTATACCAGTGTGAACGCTGAAAATTTGGGTGATTTTTGGGAATTTTTTAGAAAAAAAGTACTCAATTAAATGGTTCCAAAAGTTAAGAATATATTTGGCAATATTTTACGTATATTACTTAATTTTTTCGAAGAAAAATATTGAGATTCAAGCGACTTATGCGTTGCCTTCGAAAGCGCCAAAAAAAAGTTCCTTCACTGCTGACATGATTCCGGCCGATTGAGTAGCAGAAACCGAAAAAGGAAAAAATGTTAAACTGGAAGGTATTTCCTGTACAATGACGCGGGATTTTCGAAAAATATCAAAATCTAACAAAATGGCGTAGTTTTGAAAAAAGTCTGTTTCTTGTCTATAAAATGGGCGTTTTTTTTCAATGCCAAATCGTCAATTTTCATCCAATCAATATCCTACGTCATTGTATAGTAAATATATTCAAGATTACTCAATTCAAATTTCAATTCAATCGGACAACTGCTCTTTGAGTTACAATGTCGGCAAATTTGAAAAATCACATTTCGAGAAAAACGCGTTTAAAGATTTAACTATCGTTTTTATGCAAGATAAAATGATAGAGATACGACCTTGAAGTTTGCAGTTTTTGGTTCATAAAATATAAACGTTTGAATATTTTTGGATAATTCTAGTTCAACTAGTGAAGACGTTTGGTGTACCCGTGCCTGCCAAATTTCATAACGATTGCTCATATAGGGCGCGTAGGAGCACTTTCGCAAGCGAAGAATATCATCGCCGGTGCACTGACATAAGTGGCTAATTCCCCTTCCAGTACCATGTTTGCAAAAATTTGAAAAATATTTTCACGTTCGATAAAGACCGCTTAGTTAACATACCGAACTTCAATATTCTATATTTAATATTTTGCGCATAGAAAATTGGTGAAGATTCGAATATTTTCCGGCCCAAAAAAGTAGACACCTCCCTAAAAACAATCGGTTAAGGCGCTATACCAGTGTGACACTTTTAAAAAATCGATTTTTTTTGCCTTTTTCGACAGTTTATACTTTCAAGAATATGAGATGAGATTTTTATACTTTCAAGATTTTTATGCTTTCAAGAATATGAAATGAAATTTTTCAAATTTGCTGACATAGTAACGCAAAGAGCAATTATCCGATTATCTTGAAATTTGAACTGAGTACTCTTGAATATATTTACTCTACAATGACGTAGGACATTTCTGATTAATTTGATTTTTTTTCATAACTACCCCATTTCGATAGATTATGATATTTTTCGAAAATCCTACGTCATTGTACAGGAAATACCTTGCAGTTTAGCGCCATTTTTTTCCTTTTTCGGTTTCAGTTACTTAACCGGCCGGAATCATGTCAGTAGTGGAACAACTTTTTTTTGGCGCCTCCGGCGGCAGCGCATAAGTCGCTTGAATCTCAATATTTTTCTATGAAAAATTATGTAATATAGGTCAAATATAGCCAAACATATTCTTAATTTTCCGCAACATTTAATTGAGTACTTTTCTTCCGAAAAAAATCCCGAAAATCACCCAAATGTTCAGCGTTCACACTGGTATGGACCCTTAAACATAAAAATCGATTTTTTTTATTTAATAATATCCTTTACCAAATAACGATTAATTTTCACAAGTTTTTTGGAATATCGCGTAAGAATAAAGATGCATTTTTACACATTTTCGAGAATATCGATGAAAAACAAAAATACAATATTACTAAGTTTGGACAACAAAATATCGAATGGAATTGTGTTACCCTCAATTGTAATTTGTTCGAAAAATAGACTCGACAAAATACTGTTCCATGGAGAGCAATCAAATATTTTCGAAAAAAAACATCGTTGCGAATATGATCCACGAAGGAATTCGAATAATGTCGAGCTCGAGTGATTATTTCTCCCATGATATTTTCAGGTAAGCTTGAAACTCGGTTCTATATATGCGATTGAACAGTACGAGTGGCCACCGCGACAGCAGTTACGAAGTAGGATAGCAGCGAGAATGAGCCGTGAGTTAGAAGAAAATTGCCCCGACGCTTTAGGAGAAGCGGCTCTCTCTCTCTATCTCGTTGTACGGACGTCCGTACCGCACGGAGAGTGACAACCAGACCAGCCGACAGACTCTACACGCTCCAGACGCGACGAACGCTCTTAATCAGTATAGCGCGATGAGGATGCGACAATGATATCTTGGTTCGAGACATTTTTTTTTCAACTACCAGAGCGAGCACTCCGAGTGAACGCGGTACGAGATCACGTTCTCAAAACATAAATGCAAACATGAATGGCTTTGAAGCTTTCACCGTTGGAATGCAATGAGATATTTTTTCATCAGAACCATCATGGTAGATTTGCAAACGGTAAATTGTTTGCAACAATGAAGATAAAGAAGCGAGGAAGAAAACGAAGAATTTTCGTTGCATCCCAACGTGGCCAACTTCAACATCGCGAAATGTTTATCTTTATCTTCGACTCGAGTGGAAACGAAAAATCACGCGGCTCTTTTACGTACACGCTACGGGAAAAAATGTATATCTACGTAAACGCATTTTTTTAACACAAAGGTACATATATTGGGAGCCTTTAAAAAAATCACCAAACATACAGAAAAACAACAAAAACAAGGCCGCCGGCAGGTGATAAAAATATTTTACGCGACGTTTGGCGGTGGACACTCTCCAGCTCAAACGGTCCATCTAAAAACTAAAAACCAAACTGATTATTGAAGTTAACAATAAATACAAGTCGTTGACGATCGTCGATTTTTTAAATCATTCTTTTTAACAGCGTGGCGACGAATTGAAACTCGACCATACAAAATTTATGAACAAAGTCGCCATTTTTACGTAACTATTAAAAAATGGAGGTCGATTTTGAAAAATTAAGATCGTCAACGACCTTTTAATGTTTCTCACCGTATCTCCTGTAAATTTGGAAACATTCCATCAGGTGGTTCTGGAGATATTATGTCCACCGCTTTTGAAAACACGGTTTCGAGAAAAACACGCTTAAGGCCGCCGTCTAGAGTGAAGCTAGCGAAACGCAGTCATTCTTTGATTTTTTTTCCACGAAAACCAGCAGACATAGGCCATTTCGGGTTTTTGTGGTTTATGAAATAAGAAAGAAAGAACACATAGGTTTTCACAGATTGAAAAAATGTTAATTATTAACAAAGTTAAACGTATATGCTTATTAATTATTATTAACGTTAATTATTAATTGAATTGGTTAAACGTTAATTATTAACTATTAACGTTAATTATTAATTAAATTCGTTAAACGTTAATTATTAACGTTAATGATTAATTATGAACATTAATTGTTAATTAAATTAGTTAAACGTTAATTATTTACAAAGGTACACGTATAGGCCTAGAAAAAATGGATGCCGCCGTTTTTTTGGCATGATATCTTGAGTGGCCTGAAACGAAAAATGAAAAAAAAAAGTATAATCTGTAAGCACGTCGCTATTACGCTTACTAGAATGAAAGAGAAACTTTTTTTTAAAAGAATGACGACGTCGTAACCGAACATGACGATTTGTTTTGCAATAATTACGAATTATGATGCATGTTAAAAATAGTTAATATACACTGAGAAAAATAAATCGTTGAAATTGAAAAATTCATTTTGTTGTCTCGAAATTTTGTTGTTTTAACAGTTGCTCAGACATGCTAAATAAGCTACAGTTCACACCACTAAAACTATCAGTTAGATTAACAAAACGTTTGTTATGCCAATCAAAAATCAAGTTGAACGTAATTAAAGATACATTTTGTTAAACCAACTGAATTTTGGTTGGATGAACGAATTTTTTTTTTTCGGTGTATTTTTATCGAGTTGATTCCAGCGTACTCAATTGACACGAGTATACACTGCATGTGGTTTAAATTTGAAGTACATCGGACAATTAGTTTTCGAAATATCTTGCCCGAAAAATTGAAAAATATAGTTTCGAAAAAAACGCCTTTAAGTTTGGAGAATGGTACATGCACAAATATGATGAAAGCTTCAAACTTACACTCGGTCTGCGATTCCAGGGCCATACATCACACCTTCTTGCTCAAAGAGCTCATTAATATTTGAGGAGATTGCGATTTGATAATAATAATAATAACAATAATAAATCTCACTGCACAACAGGCAGACGGCAGTCAGGTAGTCGGTTAATTCGATTGCCGCGACTCCTATTTTACAAATCTTTTTAGCGGCTCAAAATCGAAATTATTCGGAAGAAATACTACTTTTATTTTTAATGGCTCAAAAAACGATATTATTCGGAAGAAATACTCCTTTCAGAAAATGAAATTGAAAAAATGATTTATTCGACCCAGCACACTAGACGATGGCCTTAAGGGGGGATTGTCTTTTTTTCGCAAAATTTACCGCTTTTTGGGAATTTTTTTGTGAAGAAAGTATACAACGGAAAACTTGTGAAACTTGGCATATAGTTTTATTGATCTGTTTACTACATACAAAAAAATTTTTAAACAATTTCATCAAAAAATCCGCCTCCCACCCCCCTCGACGCGCGATGGTCCTTTTTTGATGGTGTGCACGATTTCTCAAAAACTATTCAACCGATTGCCTTCAAATTTGGACAGAATGCTCAGCTGACATCCTTTTATCGTTTGATGAAGCAAAAAGGCAATACGTTCAATAGTTTTTTATTTATAACAAAAAATCGATCAATTTTTTTCGAAAAATCGATACTTCAAGTTCAAAACGTCACCAAATCGTCAATTTTTTTTTCCCCTTCATCGAACGATAGCTATATGTGTCTAAAGTAAAATGCTTTTTGGGTTTTTGTTGCAGGATGAACGTGAAGGCTGTAATCGTGCACACCATCAAAAAAGGACCATCGCGCGTCGAGGGGGGTGCGAGGCGGATTTTTTGATGAAATTGTTTAAATTTTTTTTTGTATGTAGTAAACAGATCAATAAAACTATATGCCAAGTTTCACAAGTTTTCCGTTGTATACTTTCTTCACAAAAAAATTCCCAAAAAGCGGTAAATTTTGCGAAAAAAAAGACAATCCCCCCTTAAAGTGTAAAGTATGTTGCTGCCGGTGCGCCCGGTCGACTGTTAAAAGCTGTAGCTCATTCAATTTTAGGAATATTTCAATGAAATTTTCAGGGAATGGAGCTGAAAAGTGATACCATCGAATAAAAATATTTTCGAAAACGCAATTTTTCGACCTACCAAGGTAGATGTAGCCCCCTTAATAACGTGAGACGAGTCAGCCGAGTGAATTTCATCAAGCCCGTTTTCGAGATCGAATTAACAGACATACAGGACTCGTCCCACGAGTCTCGTTTGCGTACATACGTGCACGTAAACATGGCACGGATGCGTAAGAGATCGAGACAGGGCCACGTGGACAATGTCCGAAAAGTTACACAGTCATTTCTCTTTTTTTCATTGCCTTTATCATCGCCCATCGGGGTTCGCGTTCTTCCTTTGGCCCCCGCGGCTGTATCGTATCGCTTTAATGACTGAAACGTACGAGGCCTAATAACCCGGAATTCGTCCCGGTGGCTCGTTCCTCCTCTCGTTTCTTCTTTACTCGCAACTACGCACCCAGGCCCTCTCGGGTACGCTTCTTCTTCGTGTTGTGTTTTTTTGTTCTTGCTGCCCGGTAATACTCGCGCAAGCGAGCACGAACGCTCTCGTTACGCATTAATGTATGCAGAACATACCGTGACACGGTGGCCCCCGAGGGGAGCCAAGCTTTATCCACGAGATCCCGAAAAGTTTCGGGTCCGCGCGGCTTTAGGTAGATGGCGGGGGGGGGGGGGGGATCGAGGGGATGAACGACCAAATCGTCGATCCTCTTCTCTCCTCGGTAATGCGGCCTCTATTTTCTTGTACGTTCTTTTTTTCAACTCTCGCTCGCTGTCTCTTCCATCTTTATCACATTCCACAAATTCACTCCTCATACTCCTCGCCAGGGAAGATTATTGGGCCCCTCCCGTTCCCTCGGATAACGACATTCTGTCGGTCGTACGTTTTTTTTTCTTCTCATTCACTTTTTTCCGGCAATTTGTATTATTTGTGTCTGTCAACTTGATGCGTCGATTGTGCACTGCATAATAATGCGAGGCCAACAATGCTCAGGACGAGTTGCAAAAACAATTGTGGAAAAAGACGATTAAACGAGCGACAATGAGAGCACCCGTGGATAAACGTCGTCTCCTTAAGGGGGGACATGCCTTGAGACGAACATTGCTGACTTTTAGGATTTTTTAAGGGGTTATGTATAGTCAGGAGGCTCAAAAAGATCGATCTGTCAAGAATTTTTTTTGACAAGACCTTTGAATCTATTAACGTAAAAATTTGTACACATATTATGGTAACTTTTAACTGTATTTTAACATTTTTTATTTGTAAAAATAATTATTTTGAAAGCTGCTGCAGACACTGAAATTTTCAGTGTCTGTACCCAAATATACGTACATTACGAAAAAAAATAATTAAAAAATCGATTTTTCGATAATTTTAACTGTATATAACCCCTTAAGAAAATATTTCTTAGGGTATGCTCTATTACTACTTTTGGCTGTTACGTGGTATTTTCTTTTATTAATCTTTAAAAATGGCGGTGGTGCGGCACGTTCTTCCAAACGGGTTGCGGCAGATGTTGACAGACGGCGTGACACGTAGTGTCGGCGGGATTAATCTGAAAAAAAACCTACGGAGATTTTTCTTCCGTTAACACTCATACGCAGGATATGAACCAAGAAAAAGTGAAAAGTGTTGAAAATCGATGGAATGGCACGCTTTGAAACAAAAAGATTGAAGTCTCAGAAAAAAATGGCTACATTTTGCAACAAAAGAACACTTTTTTATTTCGAAAAACATTTAGGGTTGTTTTAGACACGAGGCGAGAAATATTTATACCTAATTTCATCAGAATCGGCCGATTAGTTTTTTAGCTATACGTCACGCCAGTTTCGGAAATCCAGTTGAGAAGACCGTGCCATACCTCGCCATTTTCAAAGATCAATAATAAATCAAGAAAATACCATGTAACAGCCAATAGTAGTAATAAAACACACCCTAAGTCTAACAAATGGTGAATATTTCCTTTAAAAAAAAATCACGAAAATCACCAAATTCTTTCCTCGCCTAAGAATATTTCCCCCCTTAAGGAGGTACAGTACGGAGCATGGCAAAAATCAGTGGTGATTTTGGGGTCTCGGTTTGAAGAGACTACTTACTTTTGTTCGCTACTACTTTATTTTTGGCACAAGTACATACATTCACAAGGATTGCTTAAGTGTCCGCCTTCGAGTTTGGTGAAACTCATACACGTGATAGAGCATTGAAAACTATAAGACACGTACTTTTTTTTAATCGGAAACCCCCCTCAACGAAAGGCGTGTCACCCCTTAGTGTTTTAAGTGGATACTTCTTATTTTTTTTCAATACTTCCGTAGTGGATTTTTCGTCGCTTTACATAAGAAGAATTTTGGTTTTTGTTTCATTCAGATCGGTGAACTGCTTGCAGGTGAAACTGCAAAATCACCCCTCGACACACCTTTCCTTGAGGGGTGGTTTCCTTCCTGAAAATCGGTTTTCCGCCGATAAAAAATACGTGTCCAATAGTTTTCAATCCTTTATCAGATATATGAGTTTCAACGAAATCGAAGGCGGACTCTTAAGGCGGGATATACATTTAGACAGGACGAAAATAAGCAATATTGGGGGATTTTTTAAACTAGTAAATAATAATTCTACAATTATGGAATTTTAGGTGTACTTTAATAGTATATTTAAGTATACAAAATATTTTTTTTTTTATTAATTCATCATTAAAATGACGGAGCGTGGCAGAGTAGACTTTGATTTGCAAAAAAGTTCAAAAAATTTTTCAGTAAGAACATGTATAGTTTCTATGCGACGGTAATTAAAATGAAGAAAATGCAAATTTAAGAAAATGGCACGCATTTACAAAAAAATCATCATTTCACGCAACATTTCTGTAAAATGTGGACGAAAAAAGTAGTTTTTTTTTCCAATTTTTCAAAAACAATTTTCGTCACATAGAAGGTACCATTATTATCAATATTTCCACCAAGATTCAACTCAGTCGGCTTAATAGTTTTCGAGTAATCCTGCACGCCAATTCCGATGATGCGGTTTTGAGAAAAACGCGTTTGAAGTTCACGCCCGCTCCGCATCCGAGCGGTTTGAAGTTTTTCGAATTTCGCTTTGAAACTTTAGGAAAATATTCTACACATATAGTTCTATCGTTTAAAGGAGAAAAAAATTGATTTTTTGATCGTTGTAAATGTATATCCCGCCTTAAGTGGTGTGAGACGAGACGATATCTTTCATGATTCGATAATTTTCATACGAAATATAAATCATTCGAAAAGTGATTCAGCATCGCGATAATGTGTACCTTGTTCCGTCTACGTGATGATATGAAAAGAAAACCAGTATTTCTTCGTGCAATTTATCCTATTGGATAAATTGCACGGTCCCTTAAATAATAATAATAAATGCACGGTCCCTTGCACGGTCCCTTAAATAATAATAATAAATTGGCGGTCCCTTTTGTTTTCAATATTTTCAGCGGAAGGCAAAGAAAATTCTTGACATTTTTCTTCGCAATTTTTGACAATAAGTTCGCGCGACTGTTATTGATATTACGTCACCAAGTAGCGTTATTGAAAAAGTCGTCCGTCGACCGATAGCCAAGACCTGTTTTTCGTTTCGAAACACTCCAGCGGACGAAATTAGATAATGCTACAATACTGTTATAATTTATTTATATATTTTCCTCCTAATTAAACAAAAATTTCTTCTTGCTCTCTCAATTTTCACAGATATTCGATAACACAACAATCGTTCCAGTTATTTCTTTTTTTCTTGAAATTTTATTGATACATTCGTCAAGCTGTTATGTCCGTAGCTCTGTAAAGGGTGTCTTAAAATTAGCTGACATTTGAAATTGCGCGCCATTTTTGAGAGTGACGAACATGGAGTACTTATCTTTGATAACTGGCATCAGGAAGTATTGAGGTTTATTCATGGAGAAGTACACGATCGTGCAACACATAGAAATTGTTATTTGCTGCATTGTTACTGCATAGTTATTATAGACGAAATTTCATGGTCGTGTTTATCTCGCGCCGCCGGCGATGTGAATTGGCCACCAAGGTCGTGCGATTTGACGCCATTGGGACTTCTTTCTTTGGGGTTTTCTGAAGGAAAAGTGTATGCCAATGATTTACGGATCATTCGGGAGCTCAAGGAAGCAATTGGGCGTACCATTAAGGCCTTAGGCCAATCTAGAGGCCGAAAAAATAAGCTTTTTGGGGATTTTTTTTTCAGAAAAACTACAAAATCAATCGAGATTACAAAAAGGGTGTTTATCATACATATCAGTGACTGTATACAATAATTTTTTTGAAAGCGATTAAGTTCAAAATTGTGGCTGTGCAGCGTCTATCTCAAAACTGCATTTTTTAAGTTAGCCGGGAACATAACTCAGACAATTTCCAACCGATTCACTTGAAATGTTAAATAAATCTTGAAAAAACATTGTCCTTTATTAATTATTTACAATTATCTGACGATTTTTTAAGGCAAATTTTTCACTTTCCACTTGAGAAGTACGTCATTTGGCCAAAAATCAATATATCGAAAAAATCCTGCGTACTATACGTACGTCTATAGCAGTTATTATATACAATCGAAAAAATTTCATTGGCTCATTATAATTCAAAAACTACAGGAGCTGTTTGTCTGGCCGTGGACCCTGGAAAAACGGAGAGGTCTTCGCCAAATCGCTGCACAGCCGCCATTTCGAAATTAATCGCTTCAAAAAAATATTCTATACAGTCACTGATATGTATGATAAACAAACTTTTTTGTAATCTCGATTTATTTTGTAGTTTTTCAGAAAATAAATCTCCAAAAAGCCTATTTTTCGGCATCTAGAGTGACCCTAACCCCCTTAATGCAATTAGTGCGCAATTATGCCAAAATGTTATTGAACATTTTGTCAAAAGACTGAACATTTGCAAACAGGAACGAGGCGGCAATTTATCGGATATTGTGCTCCACACATAACCTCCATGTTTGTACCTTATATTAAAATGACAATATTCGTACTTTTCAAACCAATAATACGTTTTATTAAAAAACTAAAATGCCAGGTCATTTTGAGAGACCCTATATATTTTTCCGTAAAATTTCACTGAGATCTTAATAAACCCGCACACTAATGATATACAAAAAATTAATCAAATAGCACAGGTTATTCTTTTACAATAAATTGTCAAAATGTATACCTACGTCTGGAATATCATCGTAACGAAGCTCTTCGAAAAAATTATTCTCGAATACCTTCTATCGCAATACGAGAAGAAATGCACAAATGTAATGATCCTACATAGCTGGAACTGAACAGTGAAAACAAATTGACAAAGATGGAGACCAACCTTGATGTCGATCGTCACCGGGACGTTATATTTGCCCACTTCGATTACAAAAAAAAAACCTGTAAAAAGTATTTTCCACGGAAACGGCAGGTGCCCACTTCTGCTTCTCGTCTCCGAGTAGTGTCTTCTGCACCGAAACGTTTTGCGTGTTTTGCGTTTTTCTTCGTTTCTTGCACCAGTTCGTGTAATGGGGACAAACGTGATTTTCTTCCCAGATATATATAGGCTGTGCAGAATAGGCGAGCACGACGAGAGAGAAACGAGGCTGGACACCCGGTATAGATAACGAGAGCGAGAGAGAGAGAGAGCGAGAGAGAGAGAGAGAGGAGAGAGAGAGAGGAGAGAGAGAGAGAGACGAGTAGAGAGAGAGAGAGAGAGAGAGAGAGAGAGAGAGAGAGAGAGAAGGAGAGAGAGAGAGAGAGAGAGAGAGAGGAGAGAGGGAGAGGGAGAGGGAGAGGGAGAGGGAGAGAGGAGAGAGAGAGAGAGAGAGAGAGAGAGTGGACACTCTGACGAGAAGCTCAGTGCGGACAGGACGGAGTAGAAACAGCCGGAGAGCCAGCAGCAAGCATCGAGAGCGTTATTGAATGATGGGCCAGCCGACTACTAATGGGGCCGGACGCGCGGATATAAGGGATCGTAAGAAGCGAACGCGCGCGCACGCGGCGGATCAAGGCCTGCGGGCTCCCTCTGCTTTTGCTCGCTTCGTTATTTCCCTCTCTGTCACTCTTTCTTTTCTCTCTCCCATTCTCTCTCTCTTTCTGTTTTCCCTTCAGCGATGCATCAAGCGGATCTCCTGGAGACTGCTCCATGTCCGTCTCTCTCACTCCCTCTCTCTCTCTCTCTCTCTCTCTCTCCCGCTATCCTTGCACCGGAGAGAAAAGATACACCGAGTTGGTAGACGAGAAGAAGCCCGCAAGAAGAAGGATCGAGGCGCGCATTCTTCCGTCGTTCTTCAAAACGACCGGAGGAGAGTGATCGGTGCGGGTGCGCGCATCCCCTCGACGAACGGTTTCGCCGGCCAAGTCCACACAGCTGCTCGCTATTTCTGGATAAATCGCACCGTTCCGTATGCCCTAAGAGACTCGCCGCGTCATCCCAAAGTAGCCTGGATGAATTTTCGCGATCGCGTCGCGATATATCGTAAACCGGGGTTAAATCGACATTAAGGGTAACTTTGACAGTTTTTTGGGCTACTTTACCGGCCAAAAGTGGTACGAGGATACAGACAAATTCTTATTTTACTTGATTTTTCTACTGCTGCTCAAATTTCCTCAAGTTTACTATAATGTTGCTGAAGTTTCTTGTAATGTTGGTCAAGTTGGTTTCGATCTCAATGATAATTATGAGACTGATTAAGTACCCATAATATTACTCTAGGTACTTGATATTGTTACGAAAATGATTTCCTTACTAAAGATGACAATTCGATTGTAAAAATTCGTTGTTTTTCATTTAATTCCATGTACGATGCACAAAATATTATTTTTTATCGAAATTATGTCAAAATAACCTTTAATTTTTGACATAAGTTGCATTTCAAAGCCATGTCAAAGGAACCCCGCACTCGAGGTTACTTTGACACTTAAAAAATGTATATATAATTGTGGCGGTAGGGAGTGGACGGGGGGGGCTTGACTTTCTTATCCAGTTGATAGCCAAAGGACACATCGCTCTATTGGAGTAAAACATGGTGTTGAAGTTTCCATCGTTGGAATGCAACGAAAATTGTTCTTGATTTCTCCATTTCTCTATGTTTATCATTATGTTCAATTTTTTTTGCACCTTTTGATAATTAATTTTCAATAAGCATTCTCAAAAATGTTTCAGCGACTCTCATAGCCTAAATGTGCCAGAAAAACATTTGGAAATACGGAAAAAAATGTATTTTCGTTGCATTCCAACGATCCAAATTTCAAAGTCATAAAAAGTTGGAATTTAGCATGTTAAAAAAGTTACCTACAAAACACTCTCAATACCTGTTCAAAGTAACCGCATTTATACTACCCTTCAGGGTGAAAAAGGCGCCCGCGCGGCAGAGAAACGCCAAAATACTGCGCTGCGAAAGACACGACGAAATGACAAGAGTTCCCAGTGAAGGCGGAACCGTAAAAAAGGATTTCACTGCAATTGAAGGAAACAACTGCCAAAGTGCGTGTTCAGAAAAAAAAACGGAGAAGATTTTTTGGCGCACCGGGTTGAAAAGCGAATCTCGCTGAAAAGCCCAGATTTGACTTTGCCCCTCGCGCCCTTGTGCGCTCCCCCCGTATATCTTGTTCGCTAGGCCGCGCGCCCCACAGTCACGAGTTTGATGCGTGTACCACGTCGTCGGAGAGACGCGCGGGATCGAAATGTGAGCTCGCGAGGTATACACCGATGCGAGAGAATAAAAGTTTGTCAGGGTGGCGGTCCGGTGGAAAGAGGAAGGGGGGCGATCGGTAGTTGGGAACCCCCTTGACTTTTTTTCTCGGCTATCGGGGAGTGGATCGCGCGCTCCCTGCCGCGCTGCCGCCGCTGCGATTCCGGACTGCAATCAGAATTGATTATAGCCTGCCGAAACTCTGCCGCGGACGCTTCCCCACCTCTTCTCTGCCTCCCGGGAGAGGGAGGGTGTCATCCTCTTCTTATTTTTCTTGTTACTCTACCTCCTCTTGTTCTTCGTATTATACAACTCGCTCGGGGGCTCTCAGTGTCCTCCTGTAAGCGCGCTAATCAATGCATCCTCTTTCGCGTATTCTCTTCTTCGCGTACACGATAACGCCACCGCCCGGTCAATGATCCCGATCGTAAAGCTCGGCGGTATGATCTGTGCTCGAAAGGACGGAGAATCACTCGTTGCAAGCAATTCGAAGGGGGACGCCCAGCGATAAAGACTATTTGTGGGAGCTTCTTTTCCGAGACGCGATTGGAGGTGTGCACAGAGACGAAAAGTCACTTGGATCAATGAAATTGTTCATTCGCAGGTGGCTAACGAAATATTGAGACGTAAGACTGAAATAAAGGGTGCACTGAGAAAAAAAAACCAATTGAATCAAAAAAATATATTGGTTCATCCAAATAAATGTGCTGCTGCGGAGTGCCACCGATATATGAGATTGTTACGATACTATAAAATATTGAAAAATGTGATTGATTTAAATAACACTTTATTTTATTTGAAATAATTAAGCGGTTGCTACAACATTTTTTATTTTGCACAAAAATATAATCAATAGAATTAATTATTTCTTTACTGCATCGAAACGAATATGCCATGGGACGTAAGTTTTTCAATTTGTTTTAAATCTTAAATAAAAAGTGGGCATTGGAATGATCATCCACGATAATAGTGGAGAGAATATCGCATATCCAATGGAATATCCATGGAGAGAATATCAGATATTCAACTGATAAGAACAGATACTACACTTTGATCTTAGCCACAGGCCAAGAAGCGATACTCTTTAGAGTTTCTCCGGCGTTTTAGGTAGTTCCTATGCGAAAATCTCAACCAAAAGTTTACATACCATGTTCATGTTTAAAAGATTGATAATTGGTTTAATCAGTAATGAATAAAATTAAAAACTACGCAATATTGACTCGGTACTAGTAGATAATACGATGGATATCATTGATTGCCGTAAAATATATTTTGTATTGTGTTTTTGATCGACCATTGCCGGTAAACTTTTTGCCGGGACTGTCCAGGCTTTGCCCCAATTGTTTTTTTTTTCCAGGCTGTGCCAGGCTTTGCACCAAAATTGTGAAGGCTTCTCATGGTTATATCTTGGAAACTAGATGGTGAATAATTCTCATTTTTTTTCACATTATTCGTGATTTCTTACTGTAGCTTATCCTCGTTTTTTATCAATTTCTTAATTTTAGTTTTGACGGTAGAATTAATGATGCTCTGTTTGCCCATCATAATGCTTTTGTCACGTGTAATCCAAGCCAACTTTAAGTGTAAATATCTCAGGTTTGGGGTGGTCAAACTTATTCAAATTGCACAGATGTTTGGATAGTGTATTAAATAACGTATATATCAAATTTCAACCATTTCTTAATTCAACTCTTCTGTGGAGGTACTACCTTAAGTAGATTTTCGGTTCGCGCTACGCTTACGAGAAACGAGCGCGCGTGCGGCTTCTAGCGGTTACTCCGGAAGCTCAAGGAAGCAATTGGACGCACCATTCATGAAAATATTCCGCAATTGTGCCAAAATGTTATTGAAAATGTCGTCAAAAGATTGGGAGTTTGCAAACAAGGACGAGGCGGCCATTTATCGGATATTGTGTTCCAAACGTAACCTCCATATTTGTACCTTATATTAAAATAAAAATATTCGTACTTTTCAAATAAATAATACGTCTTATCGAAAAATTAAAATGTCAGGTCATTCTGAGAAACCTTATATTTGATTATTTCAAATATTCGTCAGTTCGATGAGATAAATTCTTCTTGAAGTGACTTAATATTCCATTTTTCAACAAATAATTCGTTGGCATGCTCCAATGACGAATATAGTCAACTCAAGTTATTTTTTTCAGTGTGGACTGGTCATGGAATTATTTTTAGGCCGAGATTAGGTCGGTGTTGTCTAGAAAGTAATAAACGAGACCCAAACAAATTGAACATTTCAATGAATGTATGTTTTGTAAAATTATAGTATAACCTTAAGATACGTATTTCAAGAAATATTTATTTTATGTTAATTTTTGTTAAAATTAGTATATTTCCACTACCGGTCAAAAGTTTTCGGACACTTCAGATAAAAGTTTTGATCACGCGGATAATGGCCAAATAATGTTAGAATAATATAACTGATTTCGTTTATTATTTTACGGAGATACTATATAGCTCCATATAATTAGTTATATTATTCTAATATAATTTAGCAAGTATCCAAAGAGATCGAAAGTTTTTGCAATTATCTGAAGTGTCAGAAAACTTCTGACCGTCAGTGTATATATTTTTTTGTTTGGTTTTTTTAAAATGTGCACACACGCACACGCACACACACAAATATATATATATATATATATATATATATATATATATATATATATATATATATATATATATATATATACACAGGGTGTCCTTATCTCTGCGACCCGAAATAACTCGGTAATTATCGACGTAACAAAAAAATGTTCCAGACAAAAGTTGTACGGTGTGAAGGGGGCCATCAAATGCAATGAATTTTGTTTATTTCAGTGGAGCCGCTGACGCACTGTAAAGGCCATCTCCACTTTTTTAAATGGAATGGTACATTTTTTCAACCATCTTGTGGGGCACCTCAAGCCGCATAGACAACATTAGG
>OY723394.1:19971868-20006868 GCA_963210295.1 Ophion ellenae
GGCTTGTTTGTGGATATTTTCGCGTACAAATTTCACGGAATGTTCTTGAAATGACACTTAACAATGTACAAAAGTTTTCAATAAATTTACTCTATCCATATAGATGAAAAAAATTGGCAAAAAAGTTTTTTTTTTCACGCTGAAATCCCTACCCTTCCCTTAATTCGCTGATGAAAAGACCGTCTAACTCAGTCAACATTTGTGGTGTAATTTCGGTACATGCTCGGCGTATTCTTTCTTTCATGTCGTCAGGCGTGGTAGGTGTTACCGCCATTACGCGTTCTTTGACAAAACCCCACAAAAAGTAATCTGGTGATGTTAGATCTGGCGAACGAGGTGGCCGAGCTAGAGGGCCGCCTCGTCCTATCCACTTTTCACCAAAAATCTCATTCATGACTTGTCTTGAATACAGAGCATAATGGGGTGGTACACCGTCGTGTTGTATCCACACGTTCATGCGAGCATGCAAGGTCACGTCTTCCAGTAATCGAGGCGCCTTTTGCAGAAAGTTTGGGTAAACTTGGCTTGTCAAGCGACCTTCAAAAAATATGGACCAATGACGTGATCGCCGACAATGCCATACCAACAATTAACGGACCACGGATGTTGAAATGGTACGGTTCTCATCCATCGAGGATTCTCATTTGCCCAATAATGCATGTTATGCCTATTCACATTTCGTCGCATCACATAAAAAAGTCGTTTTTTCCAATTTTTCCAAAACAATTTTCGTCAAGTAGAATGTACCAATATTTCTACCAAGTTTTAACTCAATCGGCTTTATAGTTTTTGAGTAATCCTGCACGCCAATTTCTATGATGCAGTTTTGAGAAAAACGCGCTTGAAGTTCACGCCCGCTCCGAATCCGAGCGGTGAGGCACAGCGTTGACGGGCTTCAACGTTTGAAGTTTTTCAAATGTCGCTTTGAAACTTTAGGGAAATATTCGACACTTATACAGGGAGTCCAATAGGAAGTTGCTGAAACTAATCGACTGTCATTTTAAAACACGTGCACAGAATCAGAAAAGCCAAATTGCTTTGAATGGAGGAAACTCTGCAGTTTTAAACGCACATAAATAAAACCCAGTCAAATATTTTATGATGTCAATTTATTACATCTTATAAAAATAACGAAAAAGTACAGTGATTAATGATAGATATTTTCTAAGTGCGAACCGTCAGATTGTGCACAAAAATCAATTCTCTTTTGAAAACTGTAAAAGACTGTGTCCAACATATCGTTCGTAATGCCGCGAACCACTTCCTGGATGGCCGCGATCAGTTCTTCTACTGTGCTGGGGTTTTTAGCGTAACAATGATCTTTAATGTAACCCCACAAGAAAAAATCACAAGGGTTCAGGTCCGGTGAGTACGGAGGCCATTCTAGTCCGCCTTCAGCAAATTTAGGGTACCCCAGACCGATTACTCGCGTCCCATATACGCGATGAATAGCTTCAAACACCTCATGAGTCCGGTGCGGCGTCGCTCCATCTTGCATGAAGTAAAAATTTTTAACCAGTCCCCTCTTTTTTGCATGAGGGAAGAATTTCGTTTCCAAAAGCTGTTTGTAACACTCTCCTGTTACCGTAGATTCCAAGAATTTGCAAATAAATTCCTTTTACTGAAATCGCTGCCCATGCCGTTACTTTCTGTGGATGAAGGGACTTCGTTAGCGATATGTTGGGATTTTCCGTTCCCCAAAACCGGTAATTTTGCTTGTTTACGTACCCATTCATCCAAAAATGTGCTTCATCGGAATAAATAATCAATTTCTCATTAAGTTCTTCGGCTTCAAACATTCCCGTAATAGTGTTACAAAATTCGATGCGTTTCGTCATGGCATGTTCAGTTAACAATTGATGAGTGCTTATTTTATACGGATGAAACATTAAAAAATATTTCAAAATTTGTGTAATGATGATTTGGTTATTTTTAATGCTTGAGCAGCTTTCAGAATCGAATCATTTGGATTTTGTTTGAAATAATTCTCAACTTCGTTGATCTTCTCTGGTGTAGTCACCGTAACGGATGGACCTGGCAACTCGTGTCTACGGTCCTGGAGTGTACCATACTTCACGAAGTTATCGATTATCCTACAAAAATTAACGTATAATTACTTCAATGCAGTTTAGTTGAATTGAAAACACAAGTTGTGTGATAGATGAATATGAATAAATATTAAATTCTTACCTTTTCAGAGTGTTTTCGCTGGCAACTCTATGAGTTCCAAACTTAGTACGAAACCCTCTATACGCAATACTAAAAAAAATTCCCCTCGAGAAGAAGCACTCAATAAGATACACTTTTTCTTCCGTTGTGAGCTCACTCATTTTGACGCGCGCGTACTTGCTTCAACCAAAGCTGGAATAAAACTGCGGGGCCTCAGGTATGCGCCTTAGAAAAAGGGACCTCTATTGAATTCATGGAGGGAAGAGACACTTATTTAGTTATAGCAACTTCCTATTGGACACCCTGTAGTTCTATCGTTAAAAAAAAAAAAGAAATCGATTTTCTATCGCTGTAAATGTATATTCCGCCTTAAAGTTTAAAGTATGGTGCTGCTACCGCTCGTCCGGCTGACTGTTAGAAGATGTAGTTCATTCAATTTTGGTAATACTTCGATGAATTTTTCAGGGAATACAGCTAAAAGATGATACTATCGAATAAGAATATTTTTGGAAACTATAATTTTTTGGCCCACCTAGGTAGATACAGCCCGTTAAGGTGTACAGTATTTTCGTATGTCACTATACGCTTCAGTTAATAATTCCGCAGCATTGCAAACATACATCGCAATCTTCCGTAGCTTGTTAGAATCATAGGACTAAAAAGTCACCTTGCCAGCGAAGAACTGCCCAGTACGTAATCAGCCTCGCAGGACAATTCTGCCAACTTACTGTGAACAACAGAGCGTCGATAAACGTCGCCCCATTTCTTTGTCCGGTTCCTCTTTTGTATAAACTATTTTTCAGTACAGCCTCTTTCTCTCTCCCTTTTTTTTCTTTCTCTTGCGCGTTTCTCGATGGAAACAGGCGTGTCGATCGGCTGACCGATCGAAGTCGTGAAAGGCCACAAGAGAGAGCGAGAGCAACGAGAAAAAATCTAACAGCGTGTCTAACGCGAGATCGAGCCTCTCTCGTGGTTTATCAAATGGGTTCTCTATGCTTCCCATGAGCAGTAAGAAGCCTGGATACCCAATATCTTTTTGCCTCATTTGGCTCGTAGAATATTCGTCCTATAAACGGCTATATATATATTTATATATATGCATAAATCTAAGAAGAAAAAAAACATATAAAAAACCCAATCTCGTCTTTTGTGCAACAATGGAACAACTGCGACACGAGCGTGTTCCATGGTCGCTTGGGGGGAACCGTTTTTCATTGTGTTTCACGTGTAAAACCGTTCGCCACAGACAGTAGGAATGCTCATTGCCCGAGTAAATTATACTCCGCCACGAGATAGAAAGAAAGAGATCCTACGGGGAGTTGTGCTTTGCACTAGCGCGAGACACGCTTCGTGATCCACTGGAATTCCCTCGAAACGAAAGAAAAGTTAATCACTTCCATTTGATCCGCAAAAGTGCGTTGGAAAATGTGTGAAACGGGTTTTCTATATAGTCGATGAGGAGAGGCCGATGATGGCGAACTAAGATCTGATCGAGTTAACCCCCCCCCCCCTCTCTATCTCTATTTTCCTCTTTCATCCGGTACTCTCGGGAAACTAAGAAACTCGACTGACTCCACCTCTGGTGACTTCTCGGCACCTTTAAGGGACCAGTCCACTTTGAAAATTTCAAAAAATCGGAAGCAAGCAAGTCTCGAAGAAATCGACGATGATGAGCAATCAGAAGGGATTTTGTACGGTGCAGGAATTGCCGATTGAGTTTAGGTTAGAGTTTTTCATAGTATAAACGTCAAACGCGTTTTTCTCGAAACAACGTTTTCAAAATCTAGCTCCGGCGTATCTATAAAACTAACAAAATGATTCTCTTGAAATTTGAACCACATATTGTAAACATGATTCGCAACAAGATGACCCTCGATGGTTTTAAAATTTTGATCTTTACTCTTTCTTTTTGCGAAAAACTGCGAAAAAACGCGTTTTTTTTACTTTTTTCGTTTTTCATCTGCCATTTTTTTTATTTTTTTGATAAAACTTTATATCCGAGGGTCATTTTGTAGCTGGTGTCATACTGAATCTACTGGACTTTGATTTTTTCGTTTGAGACAAGCCGTTGCCGAGTTGTGATGGAGCCCCAGGTAGGAATTGACGATGAAAAAAGGGCTCGCCAAGCTCTGAAACAAGGCTCACATTTTTTAATTCAGGCTGAGCACCAGCCTGATTTCAGGCCTCGCTGAACCTCTGAATGATAACGCGGTTTGAGGCTCTTGCACACAGGCTTGACCAAAGGCTGGTAGAAAAGCCTGTACTAAGCCTGAAACGACGAAACATCAAGGTTCAAAACGAGCCTTAATGAAGTCTTCACGAGCATTTATGACCAGGCTTATCCCAAACTCTTCTCGAGGCTATATGAGGCCTGTTTTTGGTTTTCTATATTCTACATTGGGGTAAATTTAATAAATTTGTAAAGAATTCATTTGATTTATTACATATATTTATTATTCATTATATTATTTGTTATAAAATGTATATAAAAAATATTTTAAACACAATACTTTATTTTATTTATTGTTTATGAGACACGTAATACACAGAGTGTACGCAAACTCCAGAGAGTGAGTATATACGAAATCTGTGTGTGACGAGAAAAAAACTTTTTTGTGCACCCCATAAATATCGATAAGAGAATATGTTTAAATGTTCTGAGCTGCCACCTTCGCTTTCGTTTTTCGTGCCTTCGCACCCGACAAATTTATTGCTAATTTTTTTTTTCATAAAAGTACAGAAAAAATATTATTTAAAATTTATTTTATATGATCACAACCTGAAACAAGCCTACATCCAGCCTTGATTTTTTAGCCTTAAAATTCACCGGCTGAATAAAGCTTGAAATAACCCTGAGTTTAGGCTAAGCAGCCAGTCCTGGTTTTAGGCTGCTCCAAACGATGCAATGAAACCTGGCCCAGGTCTGTCTCACTCAGGCTCCGTGAAACAAGGCTCGCACAAGTTTGTTTCGATCGTCAGCCTTTTTATTTCCTACCTGGGGCTACCTAGCCCACCTATTTTTTAGGCGTTACGTTAAACTATAGTTTTCGTATTTAAAAATGAATAAAAATGAATTAAAACCTTTTTAAATGTATTTCAAGACTTTATTTATCAAGCCCAACAATTTTTATATTCCTATCTTTATAAAATCCTTTTAAAAAATCGCGAAAGTAGCCTTTTTTCATGGCTCCAAAGTGGACTGGCTTAACGGATTCTCGTGGATATCGTGAGGGTGCGTCCCGTGCTATCATTGCGCTAAAAAGATTCCTGCCGGGAGCCGATAGCATGAGGAATAAAAAAAAAGCGACCGAAGTATTTTAACCCCTCGCGACGGACGTTTTGCTCCCTCGAAGTCTTCGAAGCTCAACTCAGCATACTTTATTTGATTTTTCTTTGCTTCTGTGTAGGATAATAGTTGCAGGTTGTAATAGGCTTGCTGCGGAGGGGAGCGGGCGTCGAAACTATTGCTAGAACAAGGGGACCTTACTCTCACTCTCTCGTCGGGACGCACAGAGTGCGAACAAATTTCTTCACGCGCCCTTATTTCGCGACCACGAGCGATCCCCACGGTTTTTTTTTCACCCCAGCCCTCTACGCCCTCGCCCGCTCCTCTCTCGCCCACTCGCGACTTCTCGCATTAACGAATTTACATTTTTTAAATGGTGAGGGGCTCGGAGGAGTGGAGAGAAAGAGAGGGCGTGCTCTCACTACACTCGCGGGGTGATAACTCGCGAGCCATTTGTTCCGCGAAGAAATGAAAGTCTCGAAGAGCTCTCGGTTTTACTTATATATATATATATATATATATATATATATATATATATAAACGGGAAAAGTTGATTTTGAAGTCCTTCGACTGCGAGGACAATCTTTGTAGCAGCTTATTGTCCCCATAGCCAATATTACGTAGATGTAACGAGTTTGAAATTCCCTTCCTCCCTGTGCATGTATATATATATATATATATATATATATATATATATATATATATATATATATATATATGCATAAGCAAAGCAGCTGTTTCACTGCGGCGCTTCATCTTAATAAAGAATCACGACGCTCGAGGACTCGGCAGAGTCTTTAAAATGGATTTGTCCCAGGACGCCAGTATAAAGCTAGCTTTTCCTTTTTTCCTCCCGGGCAATTAATATCCATTCGCGAGAGGTGGATGGTGTTGAGGATCGCGACGTCTTGCGTGAATCTTGTTCGACCTTCTCACACCTCCTCGATGAGAAAGTACACGCGAAGCACTTATTTCGCTTCCCCTTCTACCCGCGTTTGATTTCCTTTTATTAACTTCCCCCAGAAGAGGTGTGAGTAATGAAAAGAAAAAACGTGGTTAATTACCTCCCCGATCACGCATTGAGGATAGAATTCCGTAGCTGGTTAGGCACATGCGCGCAATTGTAACATGGAATGGAAAGTCGATTAATTTCATCGAGTTCGCGGAGAAATGGGGTGTTTGGTAACGGGTTACACCTAGCTCGTGGTCGGAAAAAAAGAGGAATTTTCGTAAATTTTTTTTCGGGCAAACGTGTATAGGTTTTCTAATGTTTTTGTTGTTGTTTACATTGAAGAGTTTGGTTTGAAGTATCTTCTGCAATATTCATATTGAAAAATATTGATAAACGCGGTGGATTCAATGGGTCGTGCACATTTAGTTTTTGCATGAAATTATTCAGTGCTTGGACGAAATATTTAAGGCCTTATATACGCGATTTCGTGGATTTTCGAAGGCGTTTCTAGACGCGGTTAAAAAAAAATGACGCATATATAGACAGCATTTTTTTTACAGATCATTTATGCACATGGTTAAGTATATGTAAAGAAAAAAAAACAGAAATATTAACAAATGGCGGAGATATAACCTAATAAAGCGATGTATTTTTTTTGCGCGCGCGTTGATGGTGAAAGTTTCCGGCATCGATGTGGGTGGCGGAAAAAAAATGAGCATATTTATAATTGCATAATGAATGTATCTTCAGTGCGAAGCAACAATATTGTAAAAAAAAAATTATTATAATAAAAATGCGAAGCTTAAAATATTTCTAACCGTTCAGGCTAGAATCAATTTTTTTTTAATTAAAAATTTTGAAATTTTTGGCGTATATGAGGCCTTAATAAAGTGTTGATTTTTGAAAAAAATAGCCCCAGTCCAAATTGAAAGTATCGATTTCCGGTGAAAAAACGCTCTATTTTCGTTGATAAAAAAAACACTATGCATAAAAAAAATTCTTCGTTCAAGCACTGCTTTGTGATATGCAAAAGAGGCTCGTAAAATTTGAAGATGATCCGTGCAGTGATTTATGAAATTATCGTGGTCATCGATCTTAAAAAAGTAATTTTGAGAAAAACGCGTTTAAAGTTCGCCGGTTTTCAGAACGTACCTATGAACACCCAAAACTCCCTCAATTTGGAATGGACGAACTTGAAACTTTCGAAGAATATTTTTTAAATGTTACATCTTGAGAATCCGTCGAAAACAAAAAATCGATATTTCCAAACATTTCAACTAGGTGTGAGCGCCTAAGGCCAAGTAGAAGATGTACCACGTGGCATATGAGTGCGAGAGAGATAGCTAAAATGTTCGAACAGAGATTTCTCAGAGATGAATAATATTTAGGGCAAAAGGAAATCATCAAACTCTGCGTCAGGAAATTCTCCAGAGCCTAATGCTTTGTTTTTCCTAAAAAATCAATCATCTATGAGAAAATAGGGTTGACAAATTTGTGAGGTTATGTTGACCTTGTACATGCCCTCAAGCAGCGGTATTTCGCAAACAACGACGAGTACAAATATTTGGCTCGTAACTTTTTTATTTAATGATGATGAATTTATGGCAACTTATTGAATTTGGTTATGAATTTATGGCGAGTTTGTTCATGAATTTATAAATAATATATGGCAAGTACGGTTATGAATTTATGGCAAATTATCGAAGGTACTCGGTGAGTGCTACTTTCCCGAATTATTGCGGATTTTTAAGCTAAAGGGTTGCAAGATAATAAAGCAGGATGGGGGGGTTCCTCCACTGTACCAGACGGACGGAACAGCAGTGACTAAGTTACGAGGGCTACCCAAAAATGATTTTCTCTCCTCCGCGGCACAGATCCCGGGACGGGGACTCGATCTTACTACAATTTACATATATCGAGAGTGCGCGGGAGGAAACGGCGCGCGAAGCATATGTATCTAGTCTCGTAATGATTCACGAGGTTCCATTATCGAGGGGGTGACTACGCCGCTCGCCTCGCTGTCGAAAATGAGCAACGGGGAGGGAGGACTGCGCGAGAGCCTATACATATTTAATGAGACCACGAGCAGCTGTAAAGAGCCCAATCCGCGACAAACACAGTACGACGAACGCGACATCTCAAACGTGATAGAAACCAGGGAGAAACCAAAAGAAATAGACGACACCTTTACCACCAACCCCCTTTCCTTGGCACCTCTTTATTTCTCTCTCTTTCTTTTCCTCACTCGCGACTCTCGAAACTCCGATACTTTTATTCAAATCTCGATCCGACAAGACCGCGAAGTGCTCTCATCCTCATTCTCATCGCACGAGGGTCTCGTTCCCCATCCAGGACGTATCAAAGAAAAAAAAATACACCGAATGCCCTTTGCGGCATGCATAAACATATAATTCCCCAACTGGCGTCTCGCAGTCTATCTCCTCCCGTGATCATACTTCAAAATGTTTTTCGCCTTTGCGCGGCACCAAACTCCAAACGCGTCTTTCGCCCTTCCTGTACATGCCGACGTACAAATCCGCGACTTCAGCCACCCACCGCAATTCAGCGAGTTTTTCACCGCGGACCCGAGGAAAATAATATTAGTCTTGCCACATCCCTGGTTGAAAGACATTAATCCCAGCTCTCTCGAGCCATTTTACACCCCCTGCTTTTTTCGTTCTAAAATCCAGGGAGATTAGATAATTATTGAGGATGTTTGAAAATCCAGAACTTTTTGGATCTCGTGTGAGGGACCTCTAGTTATCGTTTAAGGGAGACTTTGTCCTTGGAGTGCCATATTTCAGGTGTTTACATTTTATTTTTTTTCAAAGGAAACGAGTAAAGCTTTTTGAGTGCGGTTTTTTCTTGCTGTTATTCATGATATACAGAATGTTAAAAAAAATTTTTTTCGAAAGAAAACCAAAATGGCGGCCGTTGCAGCTCCGCGAAAACAGGTCCTCAAATCGCGGGAGGTAAACGGCTGACATCACCGCCCCCTCTTTGTTGATCTTAAACACGAATTCAAAGCATATTATCAATCTGTGACCCTTTGTTCGTGGAATGACGGATGGGTTTTTCGTTTAGTACAAATTTCGGAAAATGGCGGCAATTAAAAAAAAAATCGAATTTTCGCGTTTCTTTTCGCATAAAAAGATAAATAATAAATGTACTCATTGATTTAATTTTACAAGATTAATTTACTCAGATAAATGGGTACGACTGACGTTATTTTTTAAATTACTCAGCAAGTACTGTAGTGTTCTTAATAATACCTCCACAGTCCAATTACTAAACGACTTAACTAGACCTTACTTATCCAAATCTAGCCTATGAAATTAGCATACTCTAATGACCGACTTGTTTGTCACTGAACACATTTATGACATTTTGATTGACGGGACCCTGACCCTGAATTCTGTAGGGTAGACCCGTCACGGGCATATCGCATTGATTAGTGTCATCTAGGGGTCGTCCATTAATCACGTGAGGTTTTTAGGCCACTTTCTGCGCCCCCCTCCCCCATGGGGATATGTGGTGAGGTTTCTAGCCCCCCCCCCCCCCCCAACATCACGTGTATTTTTTTTTAAGAAACGTCAGACACAAGCGATAGAGAGTGCGGTATTTTATTAAGAAAAACGAAATAATATATATTGTCAGTATATTCAAATGGCACTGTCCGCGCAGTTGCACAAAAAATACACGTGATAAGTAAAACACCCCCTCCCCTCCAGCATGAACAATCGTGATGTTATCCAACCCCCCCCCTCCCCTATTTAAGTTTCACATACGAATCGGCACGGTTTCAGAGCAAGAATTCGCTCAGTTGTCATTGTAAATGAGGGCCCAGATGTTGAGAAACATGCTAGGTTTATGAGTTTGCGTCGGATTTTTGGAAAACGTACATGGCAGATTTGAATACCATTTTCATGGGAACACTTCGCTGTATTTCCCTACACAGCTAAGAAACAACCATTCAAATCGGACTAGCCAACACGGTGTTACCGGTGTACATACAAATAAGAATAATAATAAAAATACATAGCTGACGAACAGTTTGAAGCCGGCTCAAAATGTTTTTATTTAAAACGCTCGAATGTAAAATAACCTACTGGTAGTTTCAATACTATTCTGTATTAAGTTTGTACACATTTTGAAATGTAAATGTTGAAATGATGTAGCTTTATTTGCATATATTTTTGGCTTGACTACATGAGCCGGGGGAAGGGGGCAAATGCCCCATTCTGTCCCACCGTGGCGACGCCCGTGATGACCGGTCGCTCTCAGCTCCTGTAGTTGTTGATCGTTGTCCAGGTTCTATAAGGTCGGTAAGGTGGGAGGCAGGAAAAGGAATTGAGCGTTTCATCTCGGGTACAGTGACAGGCTCATCAGTAGGACTGTGCCACTGTACACTACGCTAGACGCGCTGGGTGTTAGGATCTAGGGAAGACGTTGTATTCATTTTAATGGGAGATATACACCTGCGAGCCGGAAAAAAGGTCATTTTTGTGAATTTTTTCAAGGAAAATTATTTGAAATTTCGGATTGGGCTTTTAATTATCCAAAAGTATATACATTAAAAAATATGATTAATTTTCTTTATATAAAAATATCAATAATATACAAGGATATTGTATGATCCTTGGAGCGTCGTAAAAAAATCTGCGTATACGGTACCCACTGGCGTTTCTTCAAAAATCATCTGAAAAAAAAAACCAAAAAGATTATTAAATTAGATACTATAATCTAGTACTTGTCATAGCCGATTTCGAAAATATCTATTTATGACAAAATGGCGGACGTTTGAACATAAGTAGTGATTTTTGGGCCAAAAATTAGTTATTATTTTGCCTATAAAACAAAAACTAAGTAACGGAAAAAAAAATCCTATGACAAGTACTAGATAATGGTGTATAGAGAAACCACAAAAAACCTCAAGGCAATCGGTTCATTGGTTTTCGAGAAATTTTGGGTACCGATTTGAAAAACGTGGTTTTGAGAAAAACGCGTTTGAAAATGTGCCAGTCGCCGCGTAGTGGCGACATGGTGAACCGTGGGACCGTCACACTTTGTGCGTCCTTTTTTAAATTTAGAAACTTTTTTCACACTCAATCGAATTCTTTTTATCCAATTCAAAATGTATTTTTAACTATCAAACATTTATTCAAAGACGCTAAGAAATGCAGAAAATCAGGGAAACATTCTTTAAGAGGCTATACCAGTGTGACACTTTCAAAAAATCCATTTTTTTGCCTTTTTCAACAGTTTATACTTTCAAGAATATCCTGTAAAAATTTCAAGGCCGTATCTCTAATTATTTTATCATGCAAAAATCGCTAGTAAAATTTTTAAACGCGTTGTTCTCAAAATGAGATTTTTCAAATTAGCTGATATTGTAACTCAAAGGGCAATTATCCGATTGACTTGAAATTTGAACTGAGTACTCTTGAATATATTTACTCTACACTGACGTAGGATATTTTTGGTTGGATGAAAATTGACGATTTGGCATTGAAAAAAAACGACCAATTTATAGGCAAGAAAACAGACTTTTTTTCATAACTGCGCTATTTTGTTAGATTTTGATATTTTTCGAAAACCCTACGTCGTTGTACAGGAAATTCCTTCCAGTTTATAGACATTTTTTTTTTCGGTTTCATCTACTCAATCGGCCGGAATCATGTCAGCAGTGGAGAAACTTTTTTTTTCGGCGCCTCCGAAGGCAGCGCATAAGTCGCTTGGATCTCAATATTTTTGTATTAAAAAATTATGTAATATAGGTCAAATAGAGCCAAATATATTCTTAACTCTTCGAAACATTTAATTGACTACTTTACTTCCAAAAATTCCCGAAAATCACCCAAATTTTCAGCGTTCACACTGGTACAGCCCTTTAAATGCATTTCTCGGAAGTACGTTTTCAAAGTCGGTGAGCAAAATATCTCGCAAACTACTGCGTCGATCTTCTTGAAATTTTAAAGCCTTTTTCTAGATAGAAAAATATAGTAGTAGTAGAAGTAAACCTTTATTCCGTGTATACCTTCGCGGGCTTTTTACATCTTCTCCTTCCTTTACATCTTCACTTATTCCTAAATTTTTACATTCTGTCATACGCTCTTTTTTCTTATAATTCTACAGCTCTATTTACATTCCCATAAACATTTTTACATATACTTATTGCCGTCTTCCCTCTTCCGCGTTACCTCGTCTTCCCCTTCCTCTATCTCTTTGTTCTCCGCAATGTTTTCAAATTGTCTCACTATTCCGCAAATCTCTTCCACTATCTCCTCCCCCTCTAATGCCTTCTTCCACCCCCCCCCCCATCTGGTTCCTTTCTATGCTGCTTCCCCCACTCCTCAAGATTCCCAAGAGCTCCTCCATGTTTCCTAGCCTCCTGACATTCCCAAATGTTTGCCAGTGTTTCCTCCGCGTCCCCGCATACTCTGCACCTTGTCTCTTTAAACCCTTTCTCCGCCTCTCTACCCACACTTCCGCACCTCATGTTTGCCCAAATTTACCTTATTCCTCTCCTTGTTGTTCCTTCGTCCCAATACTTCTGCATTCCCATGTCTCTTTCCCTCCCTTTGTACTCTTTGCAAAAGTAGGACCTGGAGATTTTTTCGGAGGCGCCTCCGAAGGCAGCGCGTAAGTCGCTTGGATCTCAATATTTTTTTATGAAAAAATTATGTAATAAAGGTCAAATGTAGCCAAATATATTCTCAATTCTCCGAAACATTTAATTGAGTAATTTACTTCCAAAAAAATCCTGAAAATCACCCAAATTTTCAGCGTTCACACTGGTATAGCCCCTTAAAGTTTACCTCAACCGGCATCATGGTTGTTCTTCTTTTAGTACGGATTTATCGCGAATTCGTCGTCGTATGTGCGTACCGGGGCGAATTACGAAGCGGTGGCTTTCCTCTACGGCACACTACGTATTCGAGAAACTCGTGAATCATCACTAGTGATGATTGTATATGTGTATATATATATATATATATATATATATATATAAGTGAGGAGTGTGAATAAGGGCGCGTGAGCGAGTCGGAGAGAAAGAAGAGTGAGTATGAGTGTGAGAAAGAGAGAGCGAGACATTCGCCGATAAATTTAAAAACATCGTAACTCAAGAAGAGGAAGATAATAATGAGATGCGACAAGTCGAGCGGTCTCGAGAACACACGTTATGCGGTATATCTACCTACTGTGGAGGAGCACGCGCGAATATTGCTCGGGGCCACCACATATATGTAGTTTCAAATCTATACATATATAAACGCGTATGTATAGGGAAACGGTGTTTCGAACCAATCATATACATGTAATATCGCCTATCGGCACATCTGGCTGTTTTCAGCACAGTCCTTGAACTTTTTCAACCGAATCGTCGATTCAAGGCACTGGGCCGTCCTCGAACTGGCCCTTTGGCTTTATTCAAAGATAATTGTGAAGACATTCCCCTTTACGTAATGTTAAGTATAGGGAGTATGGATCCTCATGAGGACGGTCCTCGAAGTCAAATGTCTTCAAAATCACTTTTCCGCGGATCTATATATATACATACACGTCGAGACACTCGGAGAAGGAGCCGGTCGTCGTATTTCATACGGAATACAAACACTCGTATATGTATACCATTTTTCTACTTTGCACAGACTCACCAAAGCGACTTAAGGGTGAAATATGGCGACGGAACAAATCACGCGATTACGACGTCAATTTCTTCCGAGATAATTTTTTCGGTTTTGTTTTGTTTTTTTTTTTCATTATATATGTAGATATTTCAATTGACAGATTGAGTGTAAATTTTTTTTTAACGACGTTAGTTATGATTTTGCGGAGGAGTGCATCGACGAACTATGTCGCACCGCGGGAGGGGGAAAAGTGGATGAGACACGAGAATGGAGAATGCCATGAATGGGAGCATACGCGCTCCGGGGGCGGAGAGGACAGTGGACCAGAGCGAGAGTGTGTAGTGAGAGTAAGATAGAGAGAGAGAGAGAGGTGGTGTCGGGTTAGCTCTAGTTTAGTCGAGTTTATAAGGTTAACTGCGCCATACGTGGGGGCGTTGGGAGGTCAAGTGGCTGCGTGGGCGGCTCACAAGAGAGACACCGCGACGATTAAACAACCCGATGCCTCTACCTTTTGTCTGTTTCTCTCTCTCTCTCTCTCTCTCTCTCTCTCTCTCTCTCTCTCTCTCACTCTCTCTCTCTCTCTCCCTCTCTCACCCCCTCCTCTTCTCGCTCCATCCTTGACTAACTAGACGTCTTGGCTCGTCCCGCTTTTCTGTCACTTCCCATTAATGTTCGAGTGACATATTCATTTCTTTCACCGTTTCTTTCGGCTCACAGTTCCTTCGGGACGATCCACTCGGAGGGCTCTCCAAGAAAGGTCGCAACATCGCGATTCTTGACCTCGTAACTCTCTTCGTCTTCCAGCGGAAGAAGAGTTTAACGGGTTATGCCTAGTTGTAACAGTTAAAAACAGGTCATTTTTGTTTTTTTTTTAGACAATTGTAATGAGAGATTTCTACAAAAATCGGGCATTTGAAAGAGTATCATTTGAAGAACACTGTAATTTTTTGGTGTAAAAATATTTAATGATAATCTATTTATAGCCGACGTCCGGAAAGCACCTTTCGAAAACGTGTTTTGCGGTGAGCAATGCCCGTCTCAACCAGGTTATCTAGTATTTGAAAATCAAGCAGTTTTCGTAAGTAGGTGTATTAGTCCATCGTATCATTAATCGGAGCAGTTTATGAAATACCAAATAAATCCGCAATGACGCGTGTTCAAAGTGAGAGTCTTGATTTTTGAGGAAGAAAAGGGGATTTTTCGTTCCCCATGTAGAGGTTGCCATGAGTTGCCCAATGTTACGATCAGGCCAATATTGGGACCATCGTATAAGCCAACAAAAGAGAAATAATATTGGCCCATTACTGTTCCGCTCCAAACTGAAAACTGGCACAATATCGGCCCATCCCAAAAGCCTGTCCTGGCCCATCTTTAAAAACTAATAAATAGCCGTGATAGTTAAACTAAATTTGCCAATTTAAAAACTAGGGATACTAAAATACTGACAATTCCATTGGCCCAATATTGTTCCGTTATAAATTGAAAACCGGCACAATATCGGCCCATCGTTTAAAACTAATAAATAGCCGTGATGGTTGAACTATATTTGCCAATTTAAAAACTGGTAATGCTAAAATACAAGCAATTACATTGGCCCATTATTGTCCCGTCATAAATTGAGAACCGGCACAATATCGGCCCATTACTAAAGATTATTCTGGCCCATCGTTCAAAACCAATAAACAGCCGTGATAGTTCATCGAAATTTACCAATTTTAAAACTGGCAATGCTAAAATACTAGAAATTACATTATATTAATCTAAGCCCTTTATTGCCTAAGTGGGTCAGACCATACCTGCTTTTATTTTATTTAAGCCTTGGGTTATTCACTATCTGTATATTGTGCCAGAATAGGCAAATAACTGGCACGTCATATATTAATCGTCTATATTTTGTAGTTCAATTTTTGTAATCAAGTCTTGGCCTATTATTGGCATTTGTAAATAACCAACATAAGTAAGTAAAAGATGCCAATTTTGAAACCTGTCATATACGCAAATCACAATTTATTTTAAGGTTATTCCATGAAATATGTATCCATAAGGACCAATTTCGGGCCAATCTTGGCCCGATATAGGTTGAATATTTATCACGCACCCAAACAAACCCAAACAAACTCACGGTCCAATATTCTAGATAGACTAACTTCTAGATAGACCAACTGTGAAGGCCCATCATAGAGCCAGTGGTCAATTTCTACATAGGCCCTTTAAGAGGTTACATAGGGCCAAGTGCAATCACCAACATTGGCGCTACAATTAATTAAATCATTGGCCCAATAATTGCTGGCTCCGTTGGCCGATATCGGGCCGTTCTTATCATTTCTACAAAGGCACCTCATTGGTAAATACTCACGGCCCAATATTCTAGAGAGGCTAACTGTGAAGGCCCGTCCCAGGCCCAACGGTCAATCTCTACATGGGTCATCGAATCGATAATATACATCGGAAAACAAATTCTTCGATTGGATAGTATATTTTTCCAAATGAAGGCTAAGAGATTGCAGAAGACTGCTGACCAAGAAATACAGAGGATATGGGCAAAAATCTCCAGGTCCTACTTTTGCAAAGAGCACAAAGAGAGGGAAAAAGACATGGGAATGGATAAGTATTGGGACGAAGGAACAACAAGGAGAGAAATAGGGTAAATTTGGGCAAACATGAGGTGCGGAAGTGTGGGTAGAGAGGCGGAGAAGGGTTTAAAGAGACAAGGTGCAGAGTATGCGGGGACGCGGAGGAAACACTGGCAAACATTTGGGAATGTCAGGAGGCTAGGAAACATGGAGGAGCTCTTGGAAATCTTGAGGAGTGGGGGAAGCAGCATAGAAAGGAACCAGATGGGGAGGGGGTGGAAGAAGGTATTAGAGGGGGAGGAGATAGTGGAAGAGATGTGCGGAATAGTGAGACAATTTGAAAACATTGCGGAGAAAAAAGAGATAGAGGAAGGGGAAGACGAGGTAACACGGAAGGGGGAAGACGGCAATAAGTAAATGTAAAAATGTTTATGTGAATGTAAATAGAGCTGTAGAATTATAAGAAAAAAGAGCGTATGAAAGAATGTAAGAATTTAGGAATAAGTGAAGATGTAAAGGAAGGAGAAGATGTAAAAAGCCTGCAAGGGTATACACGGAATAAAAGTTACTTCTAGTACTACTATATTTTTCTATCTAGAAAAAGGCTTTAAAATTTCAAGAAGATCGACGCAGTAGTTTGCGAGATATTTTGCTCACCGACTTTGAAAACGTACTTCCGAGAAATGCATTTAAAGGGCTATACCAGTGTGAACGCTGAAAATTTGGGTGATTTTCGGGAATTTTTTGGAAGAAAAGTACTCAACTAAATGCTTCGGAAAATTAAGAATATGTTTGGCTATATTTGACCTATATTACATAATTTTTTTCATAAAAAAATGTTGAGATCCAAGCGACTTATGCGCTGCCTTCGGAGGCGCCAAAACAAAGTTCCTCCACTGCTGACATGATTCCGGCCGATTAAGTGGCTGAAACCGAAAAAGGAAAAAATGTCTATAAACTGGAAGGTATTTCCTGTACAATGACGTAGGATTTTCGAAAAATATCAAAATCTAACAAAATGACGTAGTTATGAAAAAAGTCTGTTTCCTTGCCTATAAAATGGTCGTCTTTTTCAATGCCAAATGGTCAATTTTAATCCAATCAAAAATATCCTACGTCATTGTAGAGTAAATATATTCAAGAGTACTCAGTTCAAATTTCAAGTCAATCGGATAATTGCTCTTCGAGTTACAATGTCAGCAAATTTGAAAAATCTCATTTCGAGAAAAAACGCATTTAAAGATTTAACTATCGATTTCTGCAAGATAAAATGATATTGATATAAATGATAATGATATTCTTGAAAGTATAAACTGTTAAAAAAGGCAAAACAAAATCGATTTTTTTAAGTGTCCCACTGGTATAGCCCCTTAAAGTTTCGAACATAACAGGCTACAAATCTGTCAACTTTTAGCCGATCAGCTTGAAATTTACACGGAAAATTTATAAGACGCTGTCAAAAGATATTGGTTTAGAAAAAAGTTGAAAAGTTTGGCATCCTCCTAGCTGTAAAGTCGAATCGAAATGCGATGTTATTCACATAATGATTATATATCGCCAAGCGATACATAAAGTATTTCATATATTTGAATGCACGTCATATATCTTAATATATTTCACACTTGGACGCTAGGGATAATCCGCAGGAGCGTGCTTCCTAACCACATGTGCCAATGTGATGTTCACGTTTCCATCGCCTGCACGTTGAATATGAAAATTAAGAATTTTGCATTGCTCCATTTTTCGTCACATATAGGCTACGAAAGTTACCGTAACGTTTACATTTCTCATTAAAAACTGGGTCCTAAATCCGTAGAAAAAAAATCGTGTATGACGAAGGAAGTGAAGAAATACGACGGAATTTTTATTGCATTCCAACGATGCAAATGTCAACAGCGTGTTCTGGTTAGCGAAAAGTACGAACGCTCGAGAAAGAAATAGCTCGGTTCGACGTTTGACCGCGAAGTCTACCTGGAGTGTGAGAGCAGATGCACACACACACGTGTGTGTCTATGTAAATGTACATGTGGACAAGTTCTTAGGAGAGTTGCCGCCCGGTCGACAAACACCGCGGTACGGACAAAACGTCAACTCCACTCCGTTATGTCAAGCGAGCCGCTGATGATTTTACTCATTAAGAGGCTGCTATTGTAAATCTTTGCCTCTTCGCGTGCGTCACTCTGCTCTTGCTCGCTCTCCGTTCATTTCTCTCACTGAATTTAGCTCCAATTGAGCCGCAATGGGGAACCTTACTGCCAATTCCTGCCGCTAGAGGGGACATTGTATTACAACGTCACCAGAACATGACGTTTAGTGTGATTCTCTTTGGTTTTGCCCGTGTTTCTACGACTACACTGAGAGAAGAGTGTTTAGTATTTTTAAAAAACGCGCATGGTAAAAGAGAGTGTAGCCGAATTTCCTATAATGTATTGTCACCGCAATCATTATATGGTTAACACAACTATAAGCGAAAAGTATAAGTAAACATGCGACTTTGGTGGCGTTTTGGACTATCTAGTATCTCCGAAATTACTATACACTATTGTAAAAGGCTTTACAATATCGTTATGGTTAAGGCCTAAGGCCACTGTAACGGTAAAAAAAAAAGGTTTTTTCACGAATTTTTTGCTTCCAAAATTGAAGGTAATTGAAAAAAAACGATTAAGGGTGTTATCGGGCATACATTAAACTTTATTATCAAATTTTTTTACAGCAAAAAAAAACAAAATGGCGGTTCCACAGCTATCTTCCCGGGGCATGTTTTGCTTGCAGGGCTCCGCGGCACGCAGCACCACTGGTGCACTTTTGAATCTAGAACAAAAAAAAAAACCATCAATCTAGAGGGTTATAGCTAGAGAATGTCGATCGGATTTTAAAAAGTATCAATTTTTGTGGATTTGGCGTGCGTTTGAAAAAAAAAATTGATTTTTGACGAAAAAAACGGCTAGTTTTTTGTTAATAAAAAATCAATAAATAAAGTTATTGAAAATCCCGATCGACATTCTCAAGATAATGTTAATGTTCACATCTGGTCAAAATTTCAGGTAAAAAAAATGAAAATGGTTCGAGTGATGCTGCGGGCCATTTTGAAAAACCGTATTTCGAGAAAAACGCGTTTAAAGTTTTGCGAATAGTTTTTTATTGGAAAAAATAAAAAAAAGAAGGTAAAAAAAAATTTACCGTTAGTCTGCAATCCCAGCACCATACATTTGTCCTTCGATGGCCAAATTTTCGTCTGGCAAAATTTACAGTGGCCTTACCCCTTAATTCAGCTATATCACAAAATCGGCGCACAAATACTAATACTTCGCTGAGGGCAAGACGCCCACGCCAAAAGAGGGGAGTACAATCCCGTATAGTTTATAGGCACCGTAATCATAATATGGTTAACACAACTATAAGCGAAAAGTATACCTAAACGTGCAACTTTGGTGGCGTGCTCGATTATCTCTCAACCCCGAAATCACTACTAACTATTGTAAAAGTATTAAGGGGAGAGTAGGGGTATCAGCGTGAAAAAAACACTTTTGCGATTTTTTTTCATCTATAAGGATAGAGTAAATTTATTGAAACCTTTTGTACATTGTTAAGTGTCATTTCAAGAACATTCCGTGAGATTTGTACTCGAAAATATCCACAAACAAGCCGGTGACAAAGCTTTTCCAAGAACGCCTTTGGGAAAACACGATTTGCGGTGTTCACTGTATCTCAGCTAGAAATTATCTGAAATCAAGTACCATTAAAATTTAGTCAAAGTATCGTCAAATCCTCCCCCCAACGGTCTTTAAAATTTTTTTTTTCATTTCTAAATTTTTGGTGGTTATGTAAAGTGAAAAGTTCTATTTTACACGAAAAATTCCGCCATTTTGGGAGTAGAAAATCCCCTCAATGTAAAAAAATCTCAAACTAACCGTTGGGCGGAGGTATTTTATATGTAGGAAGTGTGTACCAAGTTTGAAATAAATCGTCCATGTAGTTTTCAAATGGCAGTGAACACGGACTTTGAAAAAGTGGTTTCGAGAAAAACGCGTTTGAAGTTTAGAGAAGTCGGAGCTACAGTGTTAGAGGAGCGGGACTAAATAGTCAATAACTTCGAGAGTTCTGCTCTGATTGACTGGAAATTTTGGGATTATATTCTTGAATTGTTTAACTATGAGAAAAGACAAAAAAAATCGATTTTCCAAAAGGGCAAACCCCTACCCTCCCCTAACTGAATGAACTATATCGATATTGTAAAACCTTTCACAGTAGTTAATAGTTATTTCGGGGATACTAGATAATCACACTACTAAAACGGCATGATTAGATAGACGCTTATAGTTGTGTTAACCATATTATGATTGCGGTGTCACTAAAATATTGGGAATTTAACTATGCCCACTTGTACCATGGGCGTTTTTTCATAAATACTATGGACATTTTTCACAGTGCAAGTTTGTACTACTTACATGGTTAACATTAACACTTGTTGAGTATAAATTGTTACAAGATCTTACGAAAAGTGACTATACGAAAAAAATTAACAAGCAAATAAAAAATATCACAAGCAGTACTATATTTCAGGCAGTAACCATGACTATAAAATATTGATGTCCCCTCGGGGCAATATAAAATATGGTTAAAATATGGTTGAAGTTACCATACATTTCTCCGGTGTACTGTTGAATTTTCTTTAAATATACCATTTGTCGTGAATAAATTGTGAAGAATGCAGTGTTGTGCAATTGGATGCAGAAACAAAGGCGTTGATTTATTTACTAAATACAAAAAACATCGCAAGCAATGGGACATTGCTATACGTCGCAAGCACTTTACAGCCACAACGCATTCGAGGCTACAGTCTGGTCATTTTAGATCTGCAGACGACAGAAATGAAGTATTTGATACAGCTCAGTGTATAAACATAGTATTTTCGACGCTATTTACTTCTAAAAGTATATATTAAAGTAGTTAATCATCATAACCTAAAAAATTCGATTTGAAATATTTGCATTTTTTTTACTTTCTGGTATTATCTTATAACATAACACTTACCTAGCTCATTTTCAATCTTTATGGGGACGAAACTGAGCCGGAAAATATTGAAAAAACCGTCACACCGTCCCTGTTTATTCGGAGCAAAAAAAGAAACTGCAAAGGATGAGCAGAGCGTGAAAAGAGTAGAAACCTATTTTTCAATTCCGATATAGCCAAATATCCATAATCATTGTCCATTATGTCCATATAATTTTACTACAAGACAGACCCCGTGAAAATGTACCGCGCGCGTTGACAGCTTCTTTTGCGGTGAGCTTTGCCGAATGTTCCCTATTGAACAATCCTAAAACTATCGAGGGGAGCTTTCGGCGCCAAACTCTCGAGAAATGAATGGTCATTGGGATCAATCAAGATTCCGTGCATTTCGATGTGAAATCTTCCGTTGGTAATCTCAAATTGCGCAATAAAACGGTGGTCGGAATGACGAGAGTCCGGACCGAAAGACAATTTGTATGGAAGCACAACCTCGTAACTTCGTTGCGTACCTATATGTGTCTACATATACCCAGCGATACGCGTAGTCGATGAAGTATCTGTATTTACCCGAACTGCTCGAAATCCGCGATCGCAGCGAGTCGACGCCGGATTTCTTATGAATAATACAGGCGATCGGGACAATTAGCTTCGCCGTTGCCAATTTAATCGACGAATTATCAACCCTTCAGAGAACGAGTACGCGGCGATCGGGTGGGCAACCGTGGCAGGGAGCAAACTCGTGTGCAAAGAGTGCAGAGAAATAAGAGGAGCGAGAGGGAGAGGGAGAGAAGGAAAAGGAGACGAAGAGGAAATCAGAAAGAGACAGACAGACATATAGGAAGTGGGAGAGAAAGAGAGAGAAGGAAAGAAAGAGGTAAAGGAGGACCAGTTGAGTTGCCTCGTGGCAAAAAAACGGAAGACGCGTCTCTGCCGATGTAGCTACCGCGATCTCGTCGCCGTGTGTGCCGCGTTCGAACGATCGACCGTTGCCGCGGAGTTTCGCACGAGATCCACGTACGTTTCACGGTGGGATACCGCACGTACAAATTTATAGACCCCCCCCCCCCCTACGTACCCTCCCCCAACCCAAACAAACCCAAACAAAATCTTGTCCCCCTCATCGCTCCGTTACCTTTCTTTCCTCCTCGCGTCTTCCCACGATCGGCATAACTGACTTGGCGATGTATATACATACGGACGTGTATAACTGATAAGACGGCCGAAGAAAATCCACCGGCCATTTGGAGCTGGAACACTTTTGAATAACTACCAAATATGGATATGTGTGCACTGCTGGCCAAAAGTTTCCTCTCCCCTCCTTATCATTTGTATACTGTAGATATAGGAATTTTCACATACAAATTATTGTGCGTTTTTTCTAATCAGGGGGGAGGCGAAACTTTTGGCCAGCAGTGTATATGAGGGATTCTCCGTCAATTCAGCCACATTTTTTCGACCATCTCAGATCTGCCCCATAAGGGGGCATCCATTAATTACGTGAGGTGATTTTGGCGATTTTTCGACCCCCCCCCCCCGCTCGCCCCCTGGTGAGATGTGAGATTTTGCTCGACCCCCTCCCCCCACCCCTAATCTCACGTGAGATTTTTCAAAATGTATTCGTTCACGGAAAATAAATTGTAGTAGAAGTAACTGCGGTTGTAGTACCATTTACTCCACCATGTAAAGTAGTAGGGAGACTCCCTACGTGATAAAAATTATGTGATTACTAAAATTACTAAAATTACTAAAATTACGTGATATTTGCCGAAGCCCCCCTCTCCCCCACGTGAGATTGGGTGAGTAATTAATGGACGCCCCCTAATTGGTTATGTCAAAGTAGTACTAAAAGGCATTCTATGTGAATTTTTTCAGATTTTTTAATTCAACGTTTTAGAAAATGCCGTTTTTTTCCCACTGAATATATCTCGGAAACAAGAAGTAACTGAAAAAAAATGTGTGTACATAAAAGTTGTAGTTTTGCGTTAGCTTTCGAGCGGACGACGTGAAATAATTTTTACGTTCCGGTAACGCTGATTTTTCATCATAAAAGAGGGAAATTATTTTCTTATTCAAAAACGGCAATTTTTTTCGCTGAAAAAATGACAGAGTCGTCCAGTATGTCTGACGATATTGGAAAAAAATCGCCAGAGTGGCACGGAGCGAGGTTTCGGTATAAAAAAATTAATTTGTGGGCTTTCATTTTTTTTACCCTAGAACCTTGATCCGTGCCACTCTGGCGATTTTTTTTTGCGATATCGTCAGACATACTGGAAGACTCTGTAATTTTTTCAGCAAAAAAAATGGCCGTTTTTTAATAAAAAAATAATGTCCCCCTTTTTCTTATGAAAAATCAGCGTTACCGGAACGTAAAGATTATTTCAAGTCGTCCGCTCGAAAGGTGATACAAAACTACAACTTTTATGTACAGACATTTTTTTTCAGTCACTTCTAGTTTCCGAGATATATTCATTTGGAAAAAAACGTACATTTTCTAAAATGTTGAATTAAAAAATCTGAAAAAATTCACATAGAATGCCTTTTAGTAGTACTTTGATATAACCAACTATGGTGCAGATCTGAGATGGTAAAAAAAGTCACTGAATTGACGGAGAATACCTCGTATAAGGAAAGATCATTATATTGCGTAATATCCCATCACATCTATGTATTATTGGTTATTAGGACGTGCAACTGTTGAGAGGACGGTCCTCGAACCAGACTGCCTTTTAAGGAGTTTCGACACCAAAATCGAAATGCTTGTAGACGATTGAAATTCATATCACCGAGAGATTAATTTAGGATACATTAACTGTCCAAAAATTAATCCGTTTCACCACATAGTTTCCGAGATTTTGAAGGTTCAAGTTGAGTTTTGTTCGAGTATTATTAATGAACCAAGTGGAGAAACCGCTTAATTTGTTAACATGACATTCCTGAGACTAATCGCAGTTTGTTCAGTTTTTTAAATTTGAATCGCAGCATTATTTTAACTTTTACAGCCCTATAACTAGTGTTTACGAAGTGCCACGTGTATTACCAAATGGATGAAGGTTCAAGTTGAACCTTCATGGCACGTGGCACTTTGTAAACACTAGTTCCCATGTAGAGATTGACCGTTGGGCCTGGGACGGGCCTTTACAGTTAGCCTTTCTAGAATATTGGGCCGTGAGTATTTACCAATGAGGTGCCTTTGTAGAAATGATAAGAACGGCCCGATATCGGCCAACAGAGCCAACAATTATTGGGCCAATGATTTAATTCATTGTAGCGCCAATGTCGGTGATTGCACTTGGCCCTATGTGGGCCCTCTTAAAGGGCCTATGTAGAAATTGACCACTGGCTCTATCATGGGCCTTCACAGTTGGGCTATCTAGAAGTTAGTCTATCTAGAATATTGGGCCGTGAGTTCGTTTGGGTTTGTTTGGGTGCGAGATAAATATTCAACCTATATCGGGCCAAGATTGGCCCGAGATTGGTACTTATGGATACATATTTCATGGAATAACCTTGAAATAAATTGTGATTTGCGTATATGACAGGTTTCAAAATTGGCATATTTTACTTACTTATGTTGGTTATTTACAAATGCCAATAATAGGCCAAGACGTGATTACAAAAACTGAACTGCAAAATATAGACGATTAATATATGACGTGCCAGTTATTTGCCTATTCTGGCACAATATACAGATAATGAATAACCCAAGGCTTTAATAAAATAAAAGCAGATATGGTCTGACCCACTTAGCCAATAAAGGGCTTAGATTAATGAAATGTGATTTCCAGTATTTTAGCATTGCCAGTTTTAAAATTGGCAAATTTTCATGAACTATCACGACTGTTTATTGGTTTTAACAGATGGGCCCGGATAGGTTTTAGTAATGGGCTGATATTGTGCCAGTTCGCAATTTATAACGGAACAATAATGGGCCAATGTAATTGCTTGTATTTTAGCATTACCAGTTTTTAAATTGGCAAATATAGTTCAACCATCACGGCTATTTATTGGTTTTAAACGATGGACTGATATTGTGCCGGTTTTCAATTTATATCGGAACAATATTGGGCCAATGGAATTGTCAGCATTTTATTATCCCCAGTTTTTAAATTGGCAAATTTTGTTTAACTATCACGGCTGTTTATTAGTTTTTAAAGATGGGCCAGGACAGGCTTTAGGGATGGGCCGATATTGTGCCAGTTTTCAGTTGAGAGCGGAACAGTAATGGGCCAATATTATTTCTCTTTTGTTGGCTTATAAGATGGTCCCAATATTAGCCTGATCGTAACATTGGGCAACTCATGGCAACCTCTACATGGGTTATAGGGCTGAAGAGGCTAAAATAATGTTTCGATTTAAATTTAAAAAGCTGAACAAACTGCGATCAGTGTCAGGAATGGCGCGTTAATGAATTAAGGGGTTTCTCCACTTGGTTCATTAATAATACCCGAACAAAACTCAACTTGAACTTTCAAAATCTCCGAAACTATGTCGTGAAACGGATTAATTTTTGGACAGTTAATGCATCCTACATTAATCTCTCGGTAATATGAATTTTAATCGTCTACAAGCATTTCGATTTTGGTGTAAAAACTCCTTAAATCACCCTCACGCATGTATACATTTATACAGGAACCCAACCAAACCCAAAAAAACTTATGTCACAGATCAAGAGTTTTACAAACACTCTGTGATCGAACGGTTTATCGACCGAGCCTGATCGTGTCACTATTGTGTCATCCATCTCGACACGTGTATCGCTCGCTATCGCTCGCATGTCCTTCTCCTAGCTACACTGATAGAATACTTCTATTGATATTAACTAGATGCGTTTATTTGATTTTTTTTTATTTCATATAACTAGATTTTTCGCGAAATCATATTTTTCCTATTGGAATTATTTCTTTGAAATATATTTATTTATCTCAATCAAGATCTATTTAATATCGTGTAATAAGTAAAATTTTTATTTATTCCTAATAAATTTGTGATTCGGTTTCATCTGTTCAAAAAAGAACGTTGTTGAATCCGCTAAATATGACTATTGAATGTTTTTAAAATTTTATTAAATAGAACTTACGTAGAGTCAAACATTTTTTTATTTGATTGAATTAATGGTCTGTCTATATCGCAACACACACAGCGACAGGGGGCGAGGTAGAGGGGGAGAGAGCAAGGAATTATATATATAGGTTATGTTTGAAAAATCTATAGCACGGTATTCAATAAATCTCTCGATTCGTCATAATGATATTAACTAATTGATATAATTTATGTGATACAACGAATAATTATAGGAATTCATTTGGTCGCTTACGCCATATCTGCGCCTAAGATGGTACAAACCTCGGATTTTATTTTATTTTGGATTTATGAAATATTCTATGTATATAGTACACTTGAATTTGCAGTGTATATATGGTTAGCGAATAAAGATTTATTCGAATCGAATCTTTATTTATTTAATTTGAACATATTCAATATTCAAAAAGAATTGCCGAAACAAATAAAAAATGCACTTAAAACAAATTCGATCGCAGTAGGCCGTGAGACAAGGAAAAATCTGTTTGATTTAAGGGGCACCAGTGTGACACTTTCAAAAAATCGATTTTTTCTTTTTTGTCTTTTTCGACAGTTTAAGCTTTCAAGAATATCATTATCATTTATATAATTTTATCTCGCAAAAATCGATAGTTAAATCGTTAAACGCGTTTTTCTCGAAATGAGATTTTGCAAATTTGCTGACATTGTAACTCAAAGAGCAATTATCCGATTGACGTGAAATTTGAACTGAGTACTCTTGAATATATTTACTCTACAATGAGGTAGGATATTTTTGATTGGATGAAAATTGACGATTTGGCATTGAAAAAAACGACCATTTTATAGGCAAGAAAACAGACTTTCTTTCATAACTACGCCATTTTGTTAGATTTTGATATTTTTCGAAAATCCTACGTCATTGTACAGGAAATACCTTCCAGTTTAACGACGTTTTTTCCTTTATCGGTTTCAGCTACTCAATCGGCCGGAATCATGTCAGCAGTGGAGGAACTTTTTTTTGGCGCCTCCGAAGGCAGCGCATAAGTCGCTTGGATCTCAATATTTTTCTATGAAAAAATTATGTAATATAGGTCAAATATAGCCAAATATATTCTTAATTTTCCAAAACAGTAAATTGAGCACTTTTCTTAAAAAAAATTCCCGAAAATCACCCAAATTTTCACAGTTCACATTTAAGGGTATAACCTCTTAAATAGATCCTATTTAAATTCATTTTGTTTTTTGACAGTGTACGAACTTGCCGTTGCTGCTCCTCCCCACACCGTATCTCGCAATGTTTCCCACCTTTTTCACGCTTGTCGCGTTGCTCTCCGAAATGAATATATCTTGATTCGCCGAATCACACGCTCGTATTGCCGCGTTCCGAGTGACATACCCGATGTAAAGGATCGGCCTTTACGTTTACGCATGTGTGTGTGTGTGTATACATATATACACACATACGTGGTTTCTAACGACCGTGGAGGTTCATTTGCTTTTGTAATGAGCTGTCATTTGTACCTTCTCCGCGGAGTATTTCGTGCTTTGGATCCTTTTTTGCGCTCGTGCGCGTCCAAGAGACTGATATGCCTTATGCCCTCTTCTTTTTGTACACGGTATTATTATTATATCTGCCGTCGGTACAGCTAAGTGTATATGCGACGTATGTACACGTACTCGGTCTTGCTACTCAGATCCTTGCTCGGCTCTCTGGGTAACGTGGGTTCTTAGAATCGGGAATGATCATCGACCCCTTCGTTTCAGCCTGACGCGTTCACTTACAACTGTAACGACACATGGAAATCTTAATTACTTTCGAAAAGTTTGCAAATTAATCTGCTGCTCGATAAGGCAGTGCGAGCACGTAGTCGTATTTATTAAATGGTTGCTCGATCTTTTTCATATGCTGCAGATAGAGCACATAGGCGTGTGGGTTTGAGGCGTTCCATTTGTGTTGGGCACTGAAAAATGAGACTTTTTGGGATTTTTTTACCATACTAAAAAAACAATCGAAATGAGGTTTGTAAAATGTCGGCTCAGTTGTAGCTACTCCGAGGGCGTTTTTGAGGCGCTCTGTGGGAGGACGCAGAACTTTTATGGATTGGCACCTGATACAAAAAGGAAAAAATCACGTCATCTATATTAATTCTGCTAGGGAATTTCACAAGATTATCATTAAATATGGGTTTTTTTGCATAATGGCATCATTGTGATTTTTTTTCTTTTTTTTTCGCTAAAAAATCCGCTTTAATTTGTTTATAAAAACGAGAATGGTCAATCGATTGTGTAAAAACGTAAGTACTTCTTTAGATAATGCATTTTAGCGGCTACAGTCAAAATTTCAAGCCAATGGGACGAAAACTGCCCGAATAATGCGTCCTCCCGATTTCAAAAGAAGGTCCCGTGAAAAACGACGCAACCGACGCAACCTCGAGCCAGCGTCACGCCAATCACGTTCTACGATTGGCCGATGAACGGCAGCACTACCGGCTTAGTGTTGCGCCACGGTAGGAGTGATCTCTTCGGCCCAACGCTGGCATGTACGATTGGCCAATAGTAGGCTTACCGGAAATCCTAACATTTGGCCGGGTATTGGCCCAACATTGGGTCCGTGAAAAACGACGCAACCGACCCAACCTCGAGCCAACGTCACGCCAATCACATTCTACCATTGGTCGATGAACGACAGAAGTACCGATTTAGTGTTGCGCCACGGTAGGAGTGATCTCATCGGCCCAACGCTGGCATGTACGATTGGCCAATTGTAGGCTTACCGGAAATCCTAACAGTTGGCCGGGTATTGGCCCAACATTGGGCCCGTGAAAAACGACGCAACCGACCCAACCTCGAGCCAGCGTCACGACAATCACGTTCTACGATTGGCCGATGAACGGCAGCACTACCGGCTTAGTGTTGCGCCACGGTAGGAGTGATCTCATCGGCCCACCGCTGGCATGTACGATTGGCCAATTGTAGGCTTACCGGAAATCCTAACAGTTGGCCGGGTATTGGCCCAACATTGGGCCCGTGAAAAACGACGCAACCGACCCAACCTCGAGCCAGCGTCACGCCAATCACATTCTACCATTGGTCGATGAACGGCAGAAGTACCGATTTAGTGTTGCGCCACGGTAGGAGTGATCTCTTCGGCCCAACGCTGGGATGTACGGTTGGCCAATAGTAAGCTTACCGGAAATCCTAACAGTTGGCCGCGTATTGGCCCAACATTGGGCTAAAGAGATTACGATCATTGACTGACGGTTGGCGTGATCAACGGCCCATAGTAGGGCTAAGGTCGGCTTCATATTGTTGGCGCAATATTCGGGCTAGTGTTGGCCCAGTGTAGGGCTGTCAAAACAACCCAATGCTTAGCCAACAATCGATCAGATTCACAAGTTTCTGTGCTCGATGATTTCTCAACGAAAGAATTATTAGATTCACTAACATCGTTATGCACAATCACTTGTTCGTGGAATGTTTCCAAATTTGTTTCACTATCTACTTGTCTTTTTGTTTCGTTGCCTCTGATCCTAACCTGCTGTAAAGAGTCTTCTAATTTTTGTCGTCGTTTTAACACTCGACGTTTCTTAATACTATCATAATAACTCGGCATTTTTTAATACACCACAAAACTTTAGTATGAATCAATTTTATTTTTAATAAAGTGAATTTCAGATAATAGTAATTATGAGTTTTTATTATCACAGGACGTAGAAAATTGCATGTAGCGCTAATAAAAAAATATGTAATAATAATACACGTAAAAAAGCATTCTTGTATGTATGTATGGACTATACCGTTCAAAGCCAGTGTTGGGCCAAGATTGGCAATTCGTCAGTTTGGCATGCTAAAAATAAGTATTGGCAAAACCACGGTCAAACTATTGGCTCAGACTCAGGGCCTGCGCTCGCCCCGACCATTGGCCGACGGTCATTAATTAGTACTGGCCCAGCGTTGGCTCTTCGATGGTGTGCTGAACTTCAATTCGAGACTGGCAAACCCATGATCCATCGATTCGCCCATGTTCGGGGCCAACATTGGGACCCGATAGTTGGCTGACAGTTGGTAATCGATATTTGGCCCAAGGTTGGGTGTTCGTTGGTTTGCCATGCTTCAAATGAGCATTGGCAGAATCATGGCCAAATCATTGGCCCGTATAAAGGACCAACACTGGGTATTAGTGGTTGGTGCTGAATATCGTACCAAGCGTCGGCTGCATCTTAAGCGCCGAACTCTGCCCACTGTACCCACTGAGGCAGTTTGATAGTAGGTCGTTTTATATTTTTTGTACAACTGGACTGAATTACTCCAAATTGAGCTACTTTCGCCGTCTAGGCTGTTTCGTGCGTTTGGGAAGCGCTTTGGTTCGAAGTTTAAACATTTTTCTAAAATCTTTTCGCGCATAATTCTCTTGTCTATCATTCTTGTGATGTTTATACATAATTTGAGCCGATAAAAAAACCGTAAAGGTTTTTTTCCTACTCAGATGTAACGCCTTAAAAACTCGAGTGAGATTACCGGCTTCATTTAGGCTAGATAAATAAATCCGAACTTGGGAGATCACACTCGCGTGTACACTGACTGAAAAATTCTATTGATATAAACTAATCGCGTCTATTTGATTTTTGCTTATTTGAATTAACTAGATCTTTCGTGGACTCAAATTTGTCCTATTGCATTCCATTATTGAAATTATTTACTTTAAATATATTTACTTTAATATAAAAAAATATATTCACTTTACATATATTTATTTATTCAAATTCAAAATATATTTAATATCGTCTAATCTCTAACTATTTTATTTGATCCTAATAAATCTGTGATTCGGTTTCATCTGCTCAAAAAACAATTTAGTTGAATCCACTAAATGGATCCATTTGATTTAAAACAAATGTAAATTAAATAGAATTTTTGCAGAGTCAACCATTTTTCTATTTGATTGAATGGTCTGTCTTTATTGCAACACACATATCAAAGAGGTGTGGGGGTAGAGAGGGTGGAGAGAGAGGAATTATATATATATATATATATATATATATATATATATATATATATATATATATATATATATATAGGTTGTGTTAGAAAAATATATAGCATGTTATTCGATAAAACTCTCTAATTATCACAATGATATTAACCAATTTACTCTAGTGTATGTGATACAGCAAATAATTATAGGAATTCATTTGGTCTCTTAGCCATATCTGCGACTAAGATGATACAAGCACTCGGTAGCATAGGGGCAGCGTGCATAGCTATGAGTAGGTATAGGTTGTAGGTTCGATTCCCACATAGGTGAAATATTTTCTTCGATAAAAATAATCTCAAAAGACCAGGGAATTACGAATTACGATGCAAAATCGTTGTCGTAAAACTCTCAATTAAGTATTTCATTTTATTTGGGATTTAGGAAATATTTTATGTATATAGTACACTTAGATTTACAGTGTACATTGTAAGCAAATAGAGATTTAGTTGAATCGAATCTTTATTTATTCAATTTGAATATATTCTATATTCAAAAAGAATAGCTGAAACAATTTAAAAAATATCTTTGATACAAATAAGATCGTAGTAGGCCGTGAGCCAAGGAAAAAACCCATTTGATTTAAATAGATCCTATTTAAATTAAATATTTTTTTTCGGCAGTGTAGTACCCTAAACAACGAGATTTTCCAATCACGCACAGTTATCAATATTCGACATGCACGATTTTTTTAAATGCTATCATATATACGGCAGTCAGAATCTTGTGGAAATGAAAACTGTTTTTCTTTCTTTTCCCCCTGACCGAATTTTCTTCCAGTGGCGGCGTCACTCGAAAGTACTCACTAAATGCTGTTTTTCATGAATTGTGAATATTTCGCAGCTACGAAATTCCTAAACCAGACGCTGTTGAAGTTTGCATTGTTGGAACACGACGAAAATTCATTCCTAACTTTGATTTTTACACTTTCGTCATTCACAATCTTTCCCTGCAAATTTTAGCTGCATATTTTTTACGAGGGTCCTCAAAAACTACAGACCCATCTTCATAGCCCAAAACTGTCAAAAGAACTGCAGGCCTCGAAATTTTCGTCGCATTCCAACGACGCAAATTTCAATATCACAATATCTGCAATAGGATAAAGAAAAATGTCCATACTCCTCGATATAATTTTCGCAATTTGTCCACTCTCTACCAAGATACTTCCTACGGCATCATAGTATGCATCAAACATCCCACCAAAATTCAAATACCATTTTTTCCCTTCTCTCGAACTCCTCGTCCCTAACGCCGAATACCAACTCCGCCACAGGAGCTGCAAGTAAAATATCGAGCACGCGGGTTCATCTCCGTGCTTGACACGACAAGAGTCGTAACGTGCAAAACTTTTCGTACACTCGTTTCGGTCCGATGCGGCAATATCGATCAGACAATTACCATGGAGTGAACTAAGATCGTACACGTGAGATTCGATAAAAATTATACGATACAAACGCGCTCTCGGCATTGCGAGAGCGAGGGAGGCGAGAGAGAGAGAGAGAGAGAGAGAGAGAGAGAGAGAGAGAGAGAGAGAGAGAGAGAGAGAGAGAGAGAGAGAAGCGATCGCGGCCGGGCACCCCGCGGTAGCCCGAAGCTAATCGCGGTGGTGCCCCCTCGCCCCCTCGATCGTTCCTTCTTCTTGAGCTACCGCGCGCGGTGATTCGTATCGTTGCCTCGTTTTTATCGTCTCGTCGAAGAGACCCTTTCTCTGAGCTCGAGCTTGCTCGCCGCGAGCGAGATCACTCGTAAGGATCTTTCAGAGACTCTCTCTCTCTCTCTCTTGCCTTCATTCTCTCCGGCAAAGAGAGTCGATCCATGCGAGATTTCTCGAAGAGGCACTTCACCGCGCGTCTCTTTTCTTGCTTCTGTTTTCTGCGCTCTTTGGCTTCCGTTGGCTGCTCCCGCGACTCATTTCTGCGCTGTTGCGGCATCGTCGTCCCCGCAACGCGATATATACTTGAGCCATAACTCGAACGATAAAAATTCTCGGTACGAGAGATAAGAAGCTCGTTAATCGATGCGCACCCGCGGTGGGACGCGCTTCGTCCTCGCTGCAGCTTTTCAAACACCAGCCGAGCTCAAAACTCCAGGCGCTCCAACTGAAAATGGAAGCGCCACGTAATAATACCGAACACAAGACTCACCGCCGTCGCGGCCACGACTCTCCCGCTGATACGGAACGAACTCTCGTTACGGTGCGATCCTGTATACTGTCCCGTCAACATCCCGATTTTTCTCTTTCTTTCACGAGCGTCCCAAAGTCCTCAACGCAGCCACGAATGATTGTATGTAATTTGGACGCTTAAGGATCGGTATGGTCAACCGAGCGCTCCGCTGCGTTAGGGGATGACGATCCAGTCTTGCTGGTATGGGTGCAAACCCGGAAAATCGGCAAACTTTTGTAATAGAACAGTGTGTCCTTTGGCTATCAAGTCTATAAGAAAGTCAAGCTCCACCACCCCCTCTCAATTTGATATATGCATTTTTTTAAGTGTCTAAGTAGCCCCGACTCGTGCGCCGCCATTTTGTATACTTTTGACAAATAATTTGTTTTTTACATACTTCAATACATCCCTTATAAAACCTAAAAGCTCTTTTGGCCATGTATTTTATTCCTTTCTTTAAAAAAATCCAAAGAAAACGGTCGAAAATGGGAGGCTTAAGTGGTGCCTCCCCTTAAAGAAACATTTTGCAAAAAGTATTAAATACCTGGGGTGCTATTATAGGCACCTGATGAGTCTTATAATCGTCACTGAGATCAAAATCAACTTTAGCAATATTATAATAAACTTCAACAACAAGTTGTTCAAGTTGATTCCCCGCACTCACCGCCGGCCACAGAAAACTGTCAAAGTTACCCGAAATGTCAATGTAGCACTGTTTTACGGTATTTTTTCAAGCGAATTATGCTTTTTTCAGACAAGAGTTATACTTTTTTAATATCCATACACTTTGTGCATCTGTATATTATGTTCAAAATATTCAACGTACAAAATGCGATGGGACCCAGCAAGAATCGGATTGTGTCCAAGAATATAGCAATTCTTGAGGATTCAAATTGGATTCGTACATTGGACTCCAATGGGGAATCCCGATCAGTATCCAATGCACGAGTGTAACGTTTCTGTATAGGGGTCCAATACGATGACCCATTGGATCCCTTCCAGGAAGTAGGGACGAGTATGAGAACCCAAATGGATTCCTGTGTCAATATATATATATATATATATATATATATATATATATATATATATATATATATATATATATATATATATATATATATAGGGTGTATCAAACTGAC
>OY723394.1:20014368-20017599 GCA_963210295.1 Ophion ellenae
CGCGTTTTTTCACCAAACATCGATACCCTGACTTAGACCGCGACCATTTTTTCAAAAAATCAATAATTCTTTAAATCATCCGTCCAAGCACTAGATAATTTCATGCAAAAACCAGCTGCATTTGATTTCTTTTATTTCGAAAGATTTGTTTCCTAGCAGCAGTGGTCACCGCGAAGGAGGCCTTTCAAACGGTGTGCACAAACCATTGCATCTACGACATTTATAAATATTCCTCAATACAAAGATGATTTAAAAAAAAATTAAAACCATACCTATTGAAATTAATAAAAATCGAACACCTGCACATGTGTTTCCCGAAAAAAATTACGAACATTCCTTTTTTTCCGACCACAAGCTAAGTGTAACCCGTTGAGATCTCGATCATTCGTACTCTGTAACTAATCTCGCCTGTATATACAGCGTGATTAATATCCAGTCATAACAGTAGTACCGAGGGGTCAGCCAGAATGAAAAAAAAATTAAAGGGTTCTCGTCTATATGGGGGCGTTTGATTCGGGTGGCGAAACAAATGCAACACAGTAGGAAGGCCAGTGTTGAAAACTCCTTGCGGTATAGTGGCATTTACGTATGCGGCTGCTTGCGCCTGTTTATATATACACACTCGCATATATATATATATATATATATATATATATATATATATGTTTATTTATATTTAGTTGTAGTTGTATATGGGTGTAACAACAGGAGAGAGTACATAGATATACAGAACCGCGACTCCGAGCTCGCGTTGTCCGCGTCAAGCCGTAAAGTCCGGCAACTTGTTAACTCTCCTGATCGATTCCCTGTACGGCCTCGGGCCGTATATTACAAACTTTAATATTAAATTCCACCCGTCGCTCGTAATAGTTTTCACTTATGCACTTTGCCCCACCCCCTCACGCCTTTCAGCACCGCGGCTGTCCGACCACCTCGCGCCTCCGCCGTTTCTCGCACATCCGAATGTTCGTATAATGTTCATACGCATTAGGTATACTGGTATTCGGATTGTGTGTAGGGTTGGTATGGGTTGGCAAATCTTTACAGGGATATTACGGTTTCATTCTTGCGGCTTTATTGTATCCGCAAAAATATGGATGTTAACTTTCCACGGACTCTCCTGTATGCCTCAATATACGCAAGCTTGCAAACTTGCATACCCTTTCGTTGGGTTTTTCTCATTCGAATGAACATTCCAATTTTATGATCGAACGGGAGGATTTTATCGAAGGCTGGTGCGTGGTCTCCCATGACAGTTGATTAAATTCGTTAAGAAGAAGATAAAGAAGTACGCACAATCGATTCGTCGTGCATTCGGGCTTTCCGAACTGATAAGAATGCCTGATCGAGGGAAAGTCCTGATCGTCAACGTCCAATACGTATGTACAGGGTGTCCAATAGGAAGTTGCTGAAACTAATCGATTGTCATTTTAAAACACGTGCACAGAATCAGAAAAGGGAAATTGCTTTAAATAGAGGAAAGTCTGCAGTTTTAAACGTACATAAGTAAAACACAGTCAAATATTTTTTATGTCAATTTATTACATCTTATAAAAATAACGAAAAAGTACAGTGATTAATGATAGATATTTTCGAAGTGCGAACCGTTAGATTGCGCACAAAAATCAATTCTCTTTTGACAACTGTGAAAAACTGTGTTCAACATATCGTTCGTAATGCCGCGAACCACTTCCTGGATGGCCGCGATCAGTTCTTCTACTGTGCTGGGTTTTTCAGCGTAGCAATGATCTTTAATGTAACCCCACACGAAAAAATCACAAGGGTTCAGGTCCGGTGAGTACGGAGGCCATTCTAGTCGGCCTTGAGCACATTTAGGGTACCCCAGACCGATTACTCGAGTCCCATATACGCGATGAATAGCTTCAAACACCTCATGAGTCCGGTGCGGCGTCGCTCCATCTTGCATGAAGTAAATTTTTTTAACCAGTCCCCTCTTTTTTGCATAAGGGAAGAATTTCGTTTCCAAAAGCTGTTTGTAACTCTCTCCTGTTACCGTAGATTCCGAGAATTGCAAAGAAATTCCTTTTACTGAAATCGCTGCCCATGCCGTTACTTTCTGTGGATGAAGGGACTTCGTTAGCGATATGTTGGGATTTTCCGTTCCCCAAAACCGGTAATTTTGCTTGTTTACGTACCCATTCATCCAAAAATGTGCTTCATCGGAATAAATAATCAATTTCTCATTAAGTTCTTCGGCTTCAAACATTCCCGTAATAGTGTTACAAAATTCGATGCGTTTCGTCATGGCATGTTCAGTTAACAATTGATGAGTGTTTATTTTATACGGATGAAACATTAGAAAATATTTCAAAATGTTGTGTAATGATGATTTGGTTATTTTTAATGCTTGAGCAGCTTTCCGAATCGAATCATTTGGATTTTGTTTGAAATAATTCTCAACTTCGTTGATCTTCTCTGGTGTAGTCACCGTAACAGATGGACCTGGCAACTCGTGTCTACGGTCCTGGAGTGTATCATACTTCACGAAGTTATCGATTATCCTACAAAAATTAACGTATAATTACTTCAATGCAGTTTAGTTGAATTGAAACACAAGTTGTGTGATAGATGAATATGAATAAATATTCAATTCTTACCCCTTCAGAGTGTTTTCGCTGGCAACTCTATGAGTTCCAAACTTAGTACGAAACCCTCTATACGCATTACTATAAATTTTTCGCCTCGAGAAGAAGCACTCAATAAGATATACTTTTTCTTCCGTGGTGAGCTCACTCATTTTGACGCGCGCGTACTTGCTTCAACCACGGCTGGAATAAAACTGCGGGGCCTCAGGTATGCGCCTTAGAAAAAGGGACCCCTATTGAATTCATGGAGGGAAGAGACACTTATTTACTTTTAGCAACTTCCTATTGGACACCCTGAATACAGGGTGATTGGTAACTAAGGGGCTACATCTCTAAGGGCCCGAAAAAAATGGCCGAAATCCGATTTTTTTCTTCTGGGAAACGGTTGGTGAACAAGAAACCCATTTTTCTAGCATAGAAGTAAGGGAAGGAGGGGCAAGATGATAACGCTTAGGTCACGTTCAAATAAAACAATACATAAATGAGTCAGTCAACTTTAATTATTATTTTAAACTAATCAACATTCGTCAATCTTTTACTTTTGGAAGCAAAAAAATCACTCTTTCTGATTTTTACTATACAAAATATATTTTTATTTAAATACCTCACGATGTATCGATACAAA
>OY723394.1:20017799-20027799 GCA_963210295.1 Ophion ellenae
GTTCGGTATTCTAAGACTTGTTGTTATAGAAGTGCAAAAATGATTCTCACACCGTATAGTAAAAATGATGCGTGCATGTTACATTTGAAACTACAGTCCAACCTCCGAATAAAAAACCAAAAGCCCCCAAGGGGAAGAGTTTTTCTTATATATCGCATACCCCCACCACTCACTCTCTTCCGCATGCGATCCTCTCAACAAGAAACTCGCTCGAACGAGTTGCAACTTAGTATTCACATCGCCCATGGAAAAACGTTTTCGACTGCGCGTGGACATTTATTTAGCGAATTTTTGTTTCACGTTAATATACATACTATTGAATATTATTGTGTACTACTGTATCTGAATTACTATTAACTGTCATAAAATGAACGAAACTGTAAAGAAGCGTAAGAGATCAGACTGTAGTATACAAGTCGAAGGAAATATTACAGAATCTGCGCCACCAGGTGATCATTTAGACAAAGAGCTTTATGTCCATATTGTTTTATCCCATTTATATAAAAGAAGAAGTCGATATCTCCGAGGATTCATCTTCAATGGCAGAGTTCGACTCTCTCGAAAATATTCCACCGTCAGTTGAGTGCGTTGCGGATCAAAATAATACGCAACAAGACGAAAACGCTTTTCATTACGCCTCGGAAACGTTTGCTGTTTTATATGAAAATCCTTAAGGCGTTACCCCCACTTGTAGCGCAAAAAAGGCCTTTTTCATGAATTTTTTTAAAAGAAAACTACAAAACTTTTTTAATCGATCAATATACATCTTAAAGAACACATCTTGAAGAACTTTCAGTAATTTTTTTATTGAAAAATATTACATTGTTTAGTGGCAAATCGCCGTCAATGAAATAATGTTTTTATATACACGGTTTGCGGTGACCAACATTGCGGCGAAGTGGATCATCTGAAAAAAAAATGCGGACGGATTTAGTCAAATATAAGTATAAACTAGTCTTTAATCGAAGGATTTTAAAAAATATTCATTTTTCACAAAATGGCGGATAGTCAAAGTTAATGGTTCGATTTTAACGAAAAAAAACGGCCATTTTTTTTCGAAAAAAAATCGAACGATTAAAGACTACATTTTTATGTGTTAAATAAGCCTGCAAAATTTCAAGAAGATCGGTTCATTAGTATTCGAGTAATCTTGGTCACCGATTTCAGAAATGCCATTTTGAGAAAAACGCGTTTAAAGTTTCTCTCTCAACGCTCTTTCAACGCGGATTCTTCTCTTTCAACGCTCATATCTCAGTCAATTTTGTTCGGATCGACTTGAAATTTTCAGGACATATTCTCAGATACTTATACTTCAAAAAAATCCAATAAAAAAAAATCGATTTTTTCAAAATCGCAAGTGGGGGAAACCCCTTAAACGCCCTTATCTTTGATTTTATTTTATATGAAATCTTGTCAACACGTTTATGTATCTTTTTAATGAATACAAAAAATTTCTAATAAATTTGTAGATGTTTTGTTACATTCACACACGCACACACACATACTCACGCACGCATGCACACATCAATTTACAGTACAACGTGCACTCTATTTTGCCCGAATAATCTCTCCCAGGCTGGTTTCTTAACCAGAGGTTCCGCGCACAAAATTCTCGAGCTCGGAGTTCGAGTTGGAGTGGGGGGAGCGCTCGAGTGAGAAACTGGGGAAAGTTTCTTATTGCCGGGTTTCTTATTCGGAGGTCGGACTGTATTCTCGCATAGGCGCGAGTCCTATATGCTGAGTCCTATATGGTAAATTTTCATATGGATTTTACCATACGTATAGCATGAATCTTCGTGTATGTATAGATTTCACTATACGCATAGTATAAATCTTTGGCGTATCGCGTAAAATATTACGAAGTTATTAGTAAAATGTGACTCTTTATACCGTACTCTTTGTAGGATACTGAAAACCAATTGTTCCAATCACGTGGGCAAAATATTTTTTTGAATACTACAAAAAGGCACAATATGCCGAATAAAATGTATTATTTCTACCAGTTTACGTACCATATCGTAGGTTAAAATTTAAATTTCTTCATTATTACTATACCATAATTATAATTTTTGTCTTCCATTCAATACTTTTTGATATTTAATTTTTTTTTAGAATCATAGTATTAATTCTAAACTTCGAGGCCGCTGTTCTCTCCGTGCAGACAGAGATCTTGCAGGATTTTTCACTTGAAAACTTCGCCCATGCGAATATGCTGCACAAGATATTGATTTTTGAAGAAACGATTGGAAAACAATGTTTAGAAGAATGTTAATTGTAAAAAGATTTTTCAACATTTTGCTGAAATATGAACACTTTTCTAGTGTTCAAGCCGCATCAAGAAACGGTGGTGTGTTATTAGGTGTACAAATTAATTCGGTGCCCCTGGAGTTAACAAACAAGATTTATAAAGGGCGCGGAATTAATTTGTACACTTTACAGTTTCAGGTTCAATATATGAATTTGAGAGAAATTCTTTGAACCTTAAAATAATATAGAAATCTTTAAACAATGTTCGTACTCTCTTTGATCTGTATTTCCAGGAACAGATGGTACATTTTCAACGAACTTCATTATTCGAATGAACATCAAAGTTCATTATTCGAATGAAAATCAATGTTCAATTTACCACACGAATTTTTGGCGCCTCGCGGTTGGTCGTATCCATTAAGGATGGACACCACTGTGACGGGTAAAAATTTTTATTTCTTTGCATTTTCTCAAAGTATAAAATATTGAAGAAAATGTGCATGAAATGTCAAGTTGAAATATTGAAAATTGACCAAGTTACAGACGATTTAGTCTGGGCAGGTAGAGCAACGATTCACGTATACTAAAAATTTCAATCGCGTTTTTCTCGACCTGGCCAGAATCATAATTCTAGCTATAATTGTCCGATTAGCAATTTAAACAAACCAAAAGTTCTGTAATCGCAGTGACTGTCGTTGTAAGTAGCGGTTTTTCGTTTAAAATTTAGAATTTTTTAAACCCCCGAATATGAGAAAAAAATTCACCAATATTACACTTTTTTTATCACCTTCCATACTGTACCTTTTTTCGAATAACATCAACGTACACCGAGAACTCCATTTATATATATTGTAAAACTTTTTTGATTTTATTTTTCAGACCGACCGTTGACAAGTTATCGATCCGTCCGTTCGACCACATTTTTATATAGGGGCTCTCTTATACCTTGATAACGTTGTTAAATTTTAATTTTTCGAAATGACAATTTACACGAAATAAGTCCAATGTGTGCTAAATAACATACCTTTTTCCCAAATCCAAAACAAATAATTTAGAAGACAACAAAAAATCGAAAAAAAAAACGTTTTTTCCGCCCGTGACAGTAGTGTCCTCCCTCAACGAAGAGCAGGCGAATCAAGCTTTTACACATCAATTAAATATGAATTGAACATGCCACTTATCTGCTAAAGCATGGGTGGCCTACCTTTTTTCCAACCTAATTTCCCTTTTTTTGCTGATTGAAGCGAACAAGCAAGTTTGCTTTTGTGATATGTACAATCAAAGTTAAGGGGTCTTCCTACCTTAAACGCTAAAAAAAACTATCTTCATGAATTTTTTTTTTATAGTTTCATATTGTGGATATTGATATAAACCTTCTTACACTTAATAAATACACTTTCGAAATACATTTAAAAAAAATTGATGTATTTAAGTCACTATTTATAGACGAAAATGGTAGTTAAAAAAATGTTCTAAAAAAATTGTAGGTCTGCGCTGTTGATGAAATCTCGGAGATGGATCATCCGAAACAAAAAAATCAAACGGTTTTAGATTCAGTATGTTAATGGCCATAACGCATATCATACGATTTTTTATATATGCAAAAATAACAAAATGGCGGACATTTTTCGAAAAAAAAACAAACAAAAACGTGTTTTTTCACCGTTTTTGGTAAAAAAAAACAATGGTAAATATCAGAATTTCAACAAAAACCTTGAAATGCGCTATAGCTATAGTTGTACAGAATATGTGGTTAAAATTTCATAAGGATCGGTTCAGTAGTTTCGAATATTTTATCAACAAGCCGCCGAAAAACTTTGTTCCGAGAAAAACGCGTTTAAAGGGCTATACCAGTGTGACACTTTAAAAAAAATCGACCTTTTTTTGCCTTTTTCGACAGTTTATACTTTCAAGAATATCCTGTAAAAATTTCAAGGCCGTATCTCTAATCATTTGATCTTGCAAAAATCCATAGTTAAATCTTTAAACGCGTTTTTCCCGAAATGAGATTTTTCAAATTTGCTGACATTGTAACTCAAACAGCAATTATCCGATTGACTTGAAATTTGAACTGAGTACTCTTGAATATATTCACTCTACAAAGAAGTAGGATATTTTTGATTGGATGAAAATTGACGATTTGGCAATGAAAAAAACGACCATTTTATAGGCAAGAAAACAGACTTTTTTCATAAGTACGCCATTTTGTTAGATTTGGATATTTTTCGAAAATCCTACGTCATTGTACAGGAAATACCCGCCAGTTTGACGACATTTTTTCCTTTTTCGGTTTCAGCTACTTAATCGGCCGGAATCGTGTCAGCAGTGGGGAACTTTTTTTTGGCGCCTCCGAAGGCAGCGCATAAGTAGCTTGGATCTCAATATTTTTCTATGAAAAAAATATGTAATATCGGTCAAATATTGCCAAACATATTCGTAATTTTCCGAAACATTTAATTGAGTACTTTTTTTCCAAAAAATTCTCGAAATCAACCCAAATTTTCCGCGTTCACACTGTTATAGCCGCTTAAAGTTTGTTTGGGTTACATAAATACATAAAAACAATTTTTTAAATGAATTTCGAAAGTGTATTTAATAAGTGCAACAACATTTACATGAATATCTATAATATAAACCTATAAAAAAAATGCACGAAGATAGCCTTTTTTATCGTCTAAAGTGAGAAGACCCCTTAACATTTATGTTTATTTGACTCAGCTCCGCGGGCCACAACACGACCGCCGGCTAAATAAATGTATGGCAAACTTTACGGAGTCCGTAAGTTCGATATTCTCAATCGCGCAAAGTCATTTGTCCCGGATCGCTCGTATCTCTTCGTCCGTAGTTCCGTGAGGTCGCCGATCCTCCGTACGCGAGATCGGAAAAGCATCGGCGATTCGGCCGCGGAGTCCCTCGGCAGTTGTGTCGGCCAAGGCGCACATTCCGCACAGCCGGCGCCCGTTTTCTCCAAAGTCAAACTTTACACCGGGGGACGACGTGATCGGCGAGAGAGCCGGCAGGCAAGCCGTGCTCTCAGTGCCACATGTGCGATTCCGAACGTGCGTACTATACGTGTGTAGGCATATACGCGGTGGTGTCGAGCGCGTTATGACTACTCGTTGACGAGAACGCGTTTTCGACCCGAATATACGCGTGCACCCCACCAACTTCCGCCCCCTACATTACTCGCATTTGAGAATCCTGCGTATCTGCGGTTCAACTTTCCTCGCTTTTCCATGCCTCAGGATTCTCTGTATTTCCTACATCACGCGGAGGGTCTGCGACACTCGAGCGATCCATTTCTCGTATCGAATTGTCGCGAGCATGGCAGCTGTCGACAATCGTCGATACAATCGTCGTAGACGCTTTTCGCTAAGCTCATTCTTTTATCAATAATATAAGTTGATTTAAGAATAATCAAGATATCTTGATTGAGATGTCTACGACTTGTTGCGATATTTGCAGACGATCTTTTCAAGGCGTTACATGTGGGTAGACAAAAATGTATGACCTTTTTTCATTGGCTTGAATTACGTAAAATGAGGTTACTTTGAACAGGTTTTCGAAGTTTTTTGTAGGTCACTTTTTTTAACATTCTGAATACCACCTTTTTTTGCTCCAATGGACTTATGTGTCCTTTGGCTATCAAATGTACAGGGTGCCCAATAGGAAGTTGCTGAAACTAATCGACTGTCATTTTAAAACACGTGCACAGAATCAGAAAAGCCAAATTGCTTTAAATAGAGGAAACTCTGCATTTTTAAACGCACATAAATAAAACCCAGTCAAATGGGTTTTATGTCAATTTATTACATCTTATAAAAATAACGAAAAAGTACAGTGATTAATGATAGATATTTTCGAAGTGCGAACCGTTAGATTGTGCACAAAAATCAATTCTCTTTTGAAAACTGTGAAGAACTGTGTCCAACATATCGTTCGTAATGCCGCGAGCCACTTCCTGGATGGCCGCGATCAGTTCTTCTACTGTGCTGGGGTTTTTAGCGTAACAACGATGTTTAATGTAACCCCACAAGAAAAAATCACAAGGGTTCAGGTCCGGTGAGTACGGAGGCCATTCCAGTCCGCCTTGAGCAAATTTAGGGTACCCCAGACCGATTACTCGAGTCCCATATACGCGATGAATAGCTTCAAACACCTCATGAGTCCGGTGCGGCGTCGCTCCATCTTGCATGAAGTAAAAATTTTAAACCAGTCCCCTCTTTTTTGCATAAGGGAAGAATTTCGTTCCCAAAAGCTGTTTGTAACTCTCTCCTGTTACCGTAGATTCCAAGAATTGCAAATAAATTTCTTTTACTAAAATCGCTGCCCATGCCGTTACTTTCTGTGGATGAAGGGACTTCGCTAGCGATATGTTGGGATTTTCCGTTCCCCAAAACCGGTAATTTTGCTTGTTTACGTACCCATTCATCCAAAAATGTGCTTCATCGGAATAAATAATCAATTTCTCATTAAGTTCTTCGGCTTCAAACATTCCCGTAATAGTGTTACAAAGTTCGATGCGTTTCGTCATGGCATGTTCAGTTAACAATTGATGAGTGCTTATTTTATACGGATGAAACTTTAAAAAATATTTCAAAATGTTGTGTAATGATGATTTGGTTATTTTTAATGCTTGAGCAGCTTTCCGAATCGAATCATTTGGATTTCGTTTGAAATAATTCTCAACTTCGTTGATCTTCTCTGGTGTAGTCACCGTAACAGATGGACCTGGCAACTCGTGTCTACGGTCCTAGAGTGTACCATACTTCACGAAGTTATCAATTATCCCACAAAAATTAACGTAAAATTACTTCAATGTAGTTTCATTGAATTGAAACACAAGTTGTGTGATAGATGAATATGAATAAATATTCAATTCTTACCTTTTCAGAGTGTTTTCGCTGGCAACTCTATGAGTTCCAAACTTAGTACGAAACCCTCTATACGCATTACTATAAGTTTTTCCCTTCGAGAAGAAGCACTCAATAAGATATACTTTTTCTGTAATAGAATGACTAGTTACTCTATAAAATGCGTGCATTATGAACATCGCCGGGCACATATATAATTCATATAATGTCATTGCAGTATTGTATCATGGAAATATAATATGATGTTACAATATATATATACAGGGTGTCCCTCTTATCTCTGCCACCCGAGATAACTCGGTAATTATCGACGTCACAAAAAAATGTTCCAGACAAAAGTTGTACGCTGTGGAGGGGGCCTCAAAGTGAAAATTGGGCCGTTAAATACACAGTATTCCAGGGTCACTTCCACTTTTTAAAATGGAGTCGTACATTTTTTTCAACCATCTTGTGGAGCACCTCAAGCCGCATAAAAAAATTAGGGGGTCAAATTCGTTCAAGGTCATTCAAGGTCAGTATCGATGATACAAATCTATATATCTCGGAACACTACCAAGTATTTGGTAGTCATTCGAGATATTTAGATTTGTATTTCATTTTAATAAGTGACCTGAATGACCTCAAACGACTTTGACCCCCTAATGTTTTTTATGCGGCTTGAGGTGCTCCACAAGATAGTTGAAAAAATGTACCATTCCATTTTAAAAAGTAGAGGTGACCTTAACTGTGCGTCAGCGCCTCCACGGAAAAAAAAATGATCGCATTTGATGCCCCTCTTCACACCGTACAACTTTTGTCTGGAACATTTTTTCCTGGGGTCCATAATTACCGAGTTATTTCGGGCGGCAGAGATAAGAGGGACTGCATACCCCCCATGGAAATTTATATACGCAAAAATAAACTGCAAATTTGTTTTATTAATAATTTTAATATATGTGAAATGTATGCCATATATTGAAAATATATGTTGCATATATGTGCCAAATTCTAATTTTCGTAACGTTTTTATATATGAGATGTATATGCGTGGTATTACTGTATATCAATATATCATATATCAATGATATATGTAGCATTTACCCTGCATATATAACATATATTTAGCATATATGTTGCATACACACTGCGTACATACCACATATATACTGCATAAATGGTACATACATGCCACATATATACAGATATGCTACGCATATGCGTATATCTGTATATAGTGCTTATATGTAATAGCGTACTTTAACTGTAAGTTAAGTTTTTTTAAGTTTAAGTTTTAAGTTTCATTAAGTTTAACTGTAATAGTGTTTATACACAGCATATTTTTTTTGTCAGGAATATGTATCAAAAATGTATGCGTCATATATGACGCATAAATGACACATATATGAGTCATATATTACCCGTACATTTTTGATATATTTTTCTGACAAAAAAATAGATTGAAAATATATCAAAAATATATGCGTCGTATATGCCTCATATATGCATCATATATAGTGTATATACGTAGCAAATATGTTTTGGTCAGAAAAATATATCGAAAATATATGGGTCATATATGCGTCATATATTTGGCGCATATATACTGAATATATACGTATTATTCTATTTTTCGTCACTATATATGCGACCGATATATATATATATGTAGCATATATTTTCTGCATATATTTTACATACACAAATTTCCATGGGGGACCATAATAATAGATGATACAATACAACAATAATACTATTTCAACGACAATAAGTAGAATTATAAATAATAATGCTAAGTTGGCAGGATTCTCGATCGATCGTTGAGATCAGAGATCGGTATACGCAACCGTTGAAACGGGAAGGCGTACGTTTTGCATATATACAAAGAATCATCATCTCTATACTTAGAAGGTGCACAAAGCATCAATCAATGTCGCACTCGAGCTCGAAGGTGGCAATCGTTAATGCACCTGCTCCATCGATTACAGCTAATTATCATTATAACGCATAAATCGAGCCTCGGCTAGTATCAACGGTTAATTATTGTGGTACAGGGATAAACGGATACTCGTATTCAATTACGATCTGATTTTCAGTTGAAACTCGAGCGTACGTATAAACACCGCGCGCACGATACTTATGCGAGGTCTCGAGGGGGGTGATTAATAATTGATAATGGGCCGTTCGATCAGCCGCCAGACCGGAACGGAACTCGGACGAACGTAAGAGCTCTTTTAGGGGGGGCAGTTAGTTAGACCATCGCGAGGGTCGGGGGAGCAGGGAGAGAAGGATAGTGCACGGGAGAACGTCAAAGTTTAATAAGCATCCTAAGATCACGCGTTATACGGACGCGAGAGGCGAGAGAGTTCGACGCGAGCTTTGCAAGGGATATATCACAGATGTGTACGTTCGTTTATACCCGTGGGTGAGTGGGCGCGCTTCTGTGGGTTGGAAAGCAATAAAACTGCGGCAATAACGGGAAAATGTACGTTCGATGCTCATTTCGCTATTCGCTGAGGGGCTTCGCCTCGCAAGCTCTCTCGTATTTTTGGCAATTTCATCTTTTTTCGATGCCGCCCCAAAAAAAAAACGAAAGAACGAGTACATCGAATAATTCGTTGGAATTCATGGTGCTTAGCGTTTGGAAAAAATGTTTTGATCAAGTAATTATTACCGTTTATAATTATTCACCAATATTTCGATGATTATTCGTAATCGTGGGATAATTGTCCTAGATATACCATCTCGAAAAAGAGTAGAAAAGAACGAAAATCGGGGTTATGTAAAAAAAAACAATTTTGAAGAATAAGTAAGATGATTGAAAAATCGTTTGCACGTTTATTTGGGGGCCGGACTGAAATTCTGAACTTTGAATGATCAGAACGCTCAAATCTCCGAAAGAA
>OY723394.1:20032799-20057546 GCA_963210295.1 Ophion ellenae
TATATATCTGTGTGTGTGTATATATTTATACGTACACGTATAGGGATATTTCACATATAGTAAAATGCACGTAAATACACATCGTACGACTAGCAAACAAAAAGACATCAGCCAAATCAATTCATGTACCAAAATGTGGAAGTTACGCCCTTTATCTTGGAGGGCACTGTATACATATATACCCCCCCCCACACACACACACACACACACACATATATTAAAAATAGAGAGGTGACAGTGAGAGGGGGAGAGAGTAAGGGCATACACAGTCTGAGAGGGTTCGGGACTCCCTACTTTTGTCGGAGGTTCCGCGAGACCGCGACGAATTAGCGATACGAAAGCTTCAAGTACTGTGTCGCCGCACATTCACGCGTCGTCGACTTCGAACCGAGTTTTTTTCTTTTCGATATACTTTTTTTCTCGTATTTCCATCGGCCGCGAGAGTGGCCGGAATAAACGTCACTCACAGAGCCGTTGACAGTTTGTTCACCCCTCTCCCCCCGGGCCGTTGGCAGTTTGTTCACCCCCTCTCCCCCCGGTGGATTTTTATTTCCCAAGCCATACCGCGACAAAAAATATAAATACTTTTGCGAAAGTAATGTGTACCGTTTTCTGTTCTCAGGTTTCGCGAAGATACGCTATGCTGGACGGAGAGGTAAGACGAGATCAAAAGAATTATTTCCTTGTGACTGCGAAAGCCTGAATAAAAATGTTCAGATATAGATGGCTCGAAATCATTAACGTCGACCTCGAGGCTACAGTAGCGTGGAAAAGTTTGCCTCGTAACACGTGGTGAGATGCAGAGACAGTTGGAGGTTTAGCGTTGAAGTTTTGATTGAGATCGGAGCGTCGCTAGATGTGGGAAATGTTGCCTATGTGGGCAGACTCGTATACACGGAGAAAAAATCACTTGGCTCAACGAAATTGTTCATCCACAGGCTGGATAACGAAATATTGAGATGAAACACTATAATTATCGATTTTTTCGAGTATTCGTGAGTTCGATGGAATCAATCATTTCTAAAATAACGCAATTTTTCAAATAATTTTATCGTTGGCATCCCTCAATTACGGATTTAGTCACCTCAAGGGATTTTTTCGGCGTACGAGAAAATGGTCTCCTGGAGAACGTACGTAGTTCTTCTGAACCGACGATCGGTCAACTTCAAGCAGCTGAGCTTGATGGAAACTTGATCTTCGTTCGTTGTGTTTCGAACACAAAGCAATCAATAATTTTGTTTCTTTAACCTCATCTGAATGAGAATCCTCCACTGTCTGGAATTTGTTGAATGAAAATATATATACGCGCTTACTCGTAACCCGTGCAGAAATTTGGTGAGGAGTTCTCAGATCCTATCACATCATTATAGGCATTTAATAGGGAATCCACATTGGAATCTACGTGAATTCCGCTCTATTTCTTCATTGACGTCGTTTGAGAAATTTTCATTTGGAATTTTCAAACAGATATTGTCGGATCTCCAGAAAAAAAATATCCTATCGTGATCCCGTACACAAAATTGTTGCGGAGTCCGAAGATGCAGCCACATGTCTATAGGGATTTGTTAGAACATCGGACATAGGGAGTCCTCGTTGGGATCCAATTAGATTCTGCACTGTTCCTCGATGAACGCTGTTTGGGAATTCTTACCAGGTTTGATCCGAAAATATGTGAAACGTCACGAGAAAGAACTCGTCGCGTTGAAACTCAACCTGTTCGCTTCGTGGGGATGTACGTGTGTTGTGATATGTCAAAGTGCAGTAAAGTAAACAACAAACGATAGTTACAGTGGACTTTCACTGATGTCATTCAAATCGATTTTTAAGATATACTTTCTGATATATATATATATATATATATATATATATATATATATATATAAAGATACACAAAATGAGTAGAACATAAAAAAGTATTAAACTTATCATCGAAAAGTATATCTTAAAAATAGATTTGAATGACATCAGTGAAAGTCCACTGTAACTATCGTTTGTTGTTTACTTTACTGCACTTTGGCATATCACAACACACGTACACCCACACACGTTCCCACCTCCAGATCGAGGGCTTTATATATATATATATATATACGTACGTAGGCTGTACTTCGGCCGGCCATATTGAAATACCGCTGCGCCACCTCTAGAACGTGAAAATCGCGAATTTGCTCGCCAGTAAACATCCGTCTCGACCAATAAGCGCTCCAAATTAAAACTAAGTCTGGCACAAGGCTAAATATATGCCCACCGGACTTCCTAAGATTTGTAGCTCCACAACGGTCGATCGGGTGGAGGAAAAATGGAGGATAAATGGAGCGAAGCAAAGGAGCATAGACACGGAACCGTGAAGCGTAAAAAGGGTCTCAAAAGTGCATACCTATACGCACACATACACGTGTACGTGTATACGTATGATCAGCTCGTCGCGAAAGAGCGTGGTGATTGATAGAGGGAGATTGACGTCCCGACGCAATTCCATTGTCCAAAGTGAGTACAGCAACGACGAGAGAGCGTTTCTTCGTACGCTGGCTCTCTTGGCGAATATAACCGGGAGCGGAAGGATCATTGAAAGGATCGTGAACGCGAGGTGGGCACAAGGATGAGGATGCGAAAGGTGGGGAAAGAGGCACGGGGGGTGTTGCGGAAAGGAACGGGAGGTGGTCAAAAAAGCGCCGCACGGGAAGTTGGCAAGGTGGGTCCGGGAGGTTTCTTTATCCTCGGATATAAATCAACTCCGCGCACCTTTCCCAAACCCGCCCGTCTTTCTCCACGCGTTATTTTCTTCATCCTATTTCGATCGTTGCGCAAAAGCGCGAAAATCGCAAACGCGAGAATCCAGAAACTCGGGGGAGAGAGGGGGGGGGAGAAAAAAGGGGCTCGATCGTCCGATCGGTAGCGTTCAAAGAATTTTAAGAGCGGTCAATAATATCGTCCGAGCATCTGTGGTCCGCGAGAAAATCAGTCGAGCCCCCAAAATGTTTTTTATCTCTAATGTTCGTTCGCTCGTCCTACACTGAGAAAAAACAACCAATTGAATCAAAAGAATGTATTGGTTGGTCCAAATAAATGTGCTGCTGAGGAGTGCCACCGATATATGAGATTGGTACAATACTATAAAATATTGGAAAATGTGATTGATTTAAATAACATATTATTTTATTTGAAAAAAATCTTCTGTTCTCTGAATGTCTACATTATTCTTCAAATAAAATTATATTTATATAAAATTGTATTTTTATTTCGTACAAAAATATAATCAACAGAATTCATTATTTCTTTACTGCATCGAAACGAATATGCCATGGGACGAAAGTTTTTCAATTTGTTTTAAATCTCAAATAAAAAGTGAGCGTTAGAATGATCATCCACGATAATAGTGGAGAGAATATCAGATATCCAATGGAATATTCATGGAGAGAATATCAGATATTCAACTGATAAGAACAGATACTACACTTTGATCTTAGCCACAGGCCAAGAAGTGATACTCTTTAGAGTTTCTCAGGCGTTTAAGGCGTTACCCCCACTTGTAGCGCAAAAAAGGCCTTTTTCATGAATTTTTTTAAAGAAAACTACAAAACTTTTTTAATCGATCAATATACCATCTTAAATAACACATCTTGAAGAACTTTCAGTAATTTTTTTATTGAAAAATATTACATTGTTTAGTGGCAAATGGCCGTCAATGAAATAATGTTTTTATATACACGGTTTGCGGCGAATTGGATCTGAAAAAAAAAATGCGGATGGATTTAGTCAAATATAAGTATAAACTAGTCTTTAATCGAAGGATTTTAAAAAATATTCATTTTTTACAAAATGGCGGACGGTCAAAGTTAATGGTTCGATTTTTACGAAAAAAAACGGCCGTTTTTTGGCTATAAAACGGCCATTTTTTTTTTCGAAAAAAAAAAGACTACATTTTTATGTATTAAATAAGCCTGCAAAATTTCAAGAATATCGGTTCATTAGTGTTCGGGTAATCTTGGTCACCGACTTCAGAAATGCCATTTTGAGAAAAACGCGTTTAAAGTTTCTCTTTCAACGCTCTTTCAACGCGGATTCTTCTCTTTCAACGCTCATATCTCAGTCAATTTTGTTCGGATCGACTTGAAATTTTCAGGACATATTCTCAGATTTTTCAAAATCGCAAGTGGGGGTAACCCCTTAAGTAGATTTTCGGTTCGCGCTACGCTTACGAGAAACGAGCGCGCGTGCGGCTTCTAACGGTTACTCCGAGAACTACAGGTTTCCTCACACCTATAATTTCGGTGACGCTCGGCCATGATTTGGTTGACTTTTTTCAACCACATGCGCAAGAAACAAATTTTAGTTTCGCATAATTTTTTAACCAATTCAGACAATTGCTTAATATTTTTCAATCAAAATAAAATATTAACATTTTAACGAATAATGTACTTGGAAATCAATATCGGATGTGGTGAAAAAAGAAAATAAAATATTTACTCAATAAAATTTTTTTCTGAATCAAACGAGCGAAATTCAATTTTTCTTGTGTACTCGAATCAACAATATTCATGTTATGAATTGAAACGCTTTTTTTATTCGTTGCAGAAAATGCATTCAAAACTATATAATTTGTTCGCGATATTTTTTTAGATAGTTTCAATAATATATTGTTCTCGGCTAACAATATATCTTTTGAATGAAAAAAAAACTTTTAATTTTATCATGTTATTAAAATCAATAGCGCTTTGTTTGGACTAATAAGTCCGATTATTTACTTGTCCGATTTTACAATTGAATCAATGAAATTTCATTCAATAACACCAATGATATTGGATCAATGATTTTTTTTAGCAAGTTACAGCAATTTGGCCAACAGGCACTTTAACGTTTTTGTGATCGAATAAAAACATTGCCCTCCCAATAACGTTAATATTGTTATAAATGCCGTACTGTCTAGAAATGAATTATCTTACATCAGCCGATGTGTTAGAATGCGATAAGTGAAAACAAGAACATCGTGAGGCTTTTCCGCCAGCTTCAAAACAATTCCACACTGGCGAGGCTGTTGAGAAATTTCGACGCGACTATAACATGTATTTTTAATATTATTTTTCACAAATACGGTATAGTTGATAAACAAAATTAAAAATTCAAAAAATGGCTTTGATATAACTTGTCTAGTAGGACCCTCTTTGAAAATCCTTGCTGATGGTGGCATTTTTTTCTCTGTAAGGCATCGTCTGAAAAATTCGAAAAAAGAGTTTCTTGTAATGAAAGGTAATAGCTAAAGTGTAGTATAGGCATAAAAAAAAAAAATTCTAGAAAAGACAGCTGTTTAAAAAAAATCGGATTTTTACAAAATTCTGAATTCAAAAAATGAATAGAAAATGAACGCGGCATCTAATCAAACAAATCCGATGCACCATCCTAGATATTATAAAGAATATGTGATATGAATTTCAACAAAATCGATTGCCTAGATTTCGAAATATTTTATCCACCAGTTTGAAAAGATTAGTTTCAAGAAGAGCGCAAAGGAAAAAACAGTACCGCGTCAGCGTCTTAAAATCCAATATTTATATTCCCTTAAATTTTCGATTGCTGGACCCGTCTTCTTGATGTTGCAATGTCCGTTGACTCCTTTTCAGCTGGATAAGTTCTAACCAAATACAATATATCTAAAAATAAATCCAAGGAAAAAATCGATTTTTTTTAAGTCTAAAGGTGGTGCGAAAATACTCACGTGTATTTAAAGAAAATGTTGAAGGACTTCAGTAAGCCGCAGACTGAATTTTGAGCTTGGGGACAATTGGTTGTTACCCGGACGGTCCTCGAAGGTTTGAAATTTACCTTTCCGCATATGTATATGTGTGTGTTGTAAGTATACACATAGCGCGGTTCAATATAGGCTTAACTGGATATCGTTACTACCACGGCCATTGTTGTCGAATCTTCTTCCTGTAGCGTTTCATTCGCTCTCCTTTTCGATCACTCAGAGACAGTTCTCGGCCGATGCCAGTCCGGCTTACTCTTCCACTTCGGAACCCTGCACATACTTATATATATATATATATATATATATATATATATATATATATATATATATATATATATATATATATATATATATATATACAAATATCGGTAAAGGGAGAGGCATAAAACGAGTGAGTGACGGAGGAAGAGGAGACGTGGACCGTCGTCGTGTGTGCATTCCTTGCGCACATGCGACGTAATGAGCCCTCACCGTGCACCGTTCCCTGTCTGTCTTTTCCATCCGTCTGTCTCTCGCAACTACTCCTCTCTCCGCGGTCCCAAGGTCCTCCGACTTTTTGACCGTGCATTTATTTTTTATTTTTTTTCTTAATTCTTTCCTACTTGTTTTTCGACTACAGATTGGAGACGAGCGCTGCTCAAGTTCAGAAAAGAAATGAACGACAGATCCATTCGTGACGCAATATTTCAACAAAATTGTAGATAAAGTGGAACAATTCAAATAATAATCGTGCTTGTTGAGAAATATTTGACGAAAAAGTTTAAAAGTGCATTACTTAAGTAAGTTAAGTAATTTATTACTTCAGCAAGTTAAGTAAGTTAAGTAATTTCTTACTTAAGTAAGTTAAGTAATTAATAAAAGTTAATTTTATTCTTTGCCATTGTGATTTCCCCGGCTTGGGCTTGTAAATTTCATCCACAAAAATGAACTCCACTGGAGGGATTTTTGCAACGACAGTTTACCGGCAAACTATATTGGTACAATATTATTCCAGGATTTATTATGAAGAATCATTTTGTTTCAGTAGTTAAAAAAATGATTCCACTTTACCGTAAACTTTGGAAATTATTTTTTGTCGTTTTTGTCTATCGAAGTAGCACCAATTTCCGGCTTCGTCCATTCCTTGCGCACGCAGTTATCGAGAAGTGCGGCCTTTTTTCATTCTCACGAGTGTTTCGCAATTAGTTCGCGATTCTTTCTTCGCGATATGTCCTCTCCGATCGTTATTCCAGACTGGAGTAACGACGATGCTAATGACGACAAGCTTGACGAGTGGGACAAACGGATCTTCAAAGATCGTCGGTTCGTGGCGCACACACACGTGGGACGGGGGGCACGTTCCGCGCGTGCCCCGTTGCCCCGAGGTGTAATAGTCGAGCTTGCCGGAGCTCTCATCTCCTCGAGGATGCGTGCAGCCTCTCGAATCGGCGAATGAAGAACACGTCGAGGGAGACGGGAGCATCGGAGGCACCTGCTGCGTTATACGTACCTGTGCACATAGTTATACCGACCGATGCAGCGAGCGAGACAAAAGGACAGACAGAACGGCGAGAGAGAGAGAGAGAGAGAGAGAGAGAGAGAGAGAGAGAGAGAGAGAGAGAGAGAGAGAGAGAGAGAGAGAGAGGAGAGGGAGAGAGAGAGAGGGAGGGAGAGAGAGAGAGGGAGGGAGAGAGAGAGAGGGAGGGAGAGAGAGAGAGGGAGAGAGAGAGTGCGAGGAGAAGGTCGAAGCGCGGTGATCCTTTGCTTCCGAGAGAGGTTTGCTTATCGATTCAAATCGCGTGCGAGCACCGCGCTCTACCGCCGTGTATGAATGAACGAATGAGTGGGCGAAAAAGCACCCAACGCGAGACAGAGAGAAGAAAGAGAGAGCCACCGGTTGAATGGGACCAGAACTTCTGTGAGTCAGGGAGCACACGGATGTACGTAACGTGTGTATGGACCTCTCTCTCTCTCTCTCTCTCTCTCTCTCTCCTTTTTTTTCAATATTTTCATATTCTGAATACATTATGTTCACTTGATTTATGTGTATACTTTTTACAGGTTTCTCGCCTCTACGGTGTTATCAGGGCATAAATACACTAATCAATCAATCAATATCTGTCTCGCACATACGTCATGAGCCTAGATTCCTAGATCAAGGGTTCACGAACTTTTTCGGTCTGCGACGCCTTTAGAGATTTAGTACACCCTCGCGACGCCTATAGGGCCACCACCTTATGTTTTGATTTTCACGAGCTTTTTTTCAGGTCTTCGCTCACCTGGCACCCCTTGTATGACACATGTGATGCCCCGTGACGGCGTCCAGGGTCACTGGACGTTGCATAAGGTGGAGTCATAGAGAAGGCCCCAGGCGGACGAAGACCTAAAGAAAGGCAACCAAAATATCAAACAAAAATATGCAAAAACGAAAATGGCATCGTCAACTACAGTAGCCACTGATCTTTTTGTAGGTATTCGGTGTCTGGTAGGTCCGCGTCCCTATTGAAGGGGCGCGGACCAACCAGGCACCAAAGACACAGAAAAGGGTCATCACAATGCAAAAATCTGTAACACGAAGAATGATGTACGGCCGCCGCTGATATTCATCCGGACAGCGTCGCGACGCCAGTTTGGAAACCTCTGGCCTAGGTTACATTCCACACTGTAAGCTGCATTTATCTGTAAGATTAAGGCGCCAGTCCACTTTGGAGCCACGAAAAAAGGCTATTTTCGCGATTTTTGTTTCAAAGATTATATTAAAGATATGAATATAAAAGTTGTTGGGCTTCATAAATAATGTCTTGAAAGACAGAAAAAATGTTATTCATTGTGTTAAGTACAAAAACTATAGTTCAACGTAACGCCTCAAAAATAGGTGGGCTAGGTAGCTCCATTACAACTCGGCAACGGCTTGTCTGAAAGAAAAACATCAAAGTCCATTAGATTCAGTATGACACCAGCTACAAAATGACCCTCGGACATAAAGTTTTATAAAAAATAGAGAATGGCAGATGAAAAACGAAAAAGGTAAAAAAAAACGCGTTTTTTCGCAGCTTTTCGCAAAAAAATAAGTAAAATTTTAAAACCATCGAAGGTCATCTTGTTGCGAATCATGTTTACAATATGTGGTTCAAATTTCAAAAGAATCGGTTTATTAGTTTTGGAGATACGATGGAGCTAGATTTTGAAAACGTTGTTTCGAGAAAAACGCGTTTGAAGTTTATATTATGAAAAACTCTTACCTAAGCTCAATCGGCAATTCCTGCGACGTACAAAATCCATTCTGATTGCTCATCATCGTCGATTTCTTAAAGTCTTGCTTGCTTTCGATTTTGCGAAATTTTCAAAGTGGACTGGCCCCTTAAGGCGTTACCCCCACTTGTAGCGCAAAAAAAGGCCTTTTTTCATGAATTTTTTAAAAGAAAACTACAAAACTTTTTTAATCGATCAATATACCATCTTAAAGAACACATCTTGAAGAACTTGCAGTAATTTTTTCATTGAAAAATATTACATTGTTTAGTGGCAAATGGCCGTCAATGAAATAATGTTTTTATATACACGGTTTGCGGTGACCAACATTACGGCGAAGTGGATCATCTGGAAAAAAAATGCGGATGGATTTAGTCAAATATAAGTATAAACTAGTCTTTAATCGAAGGATTTTAAAAAATATTCATTTTTCACAAAATGGCGGACAGTCAAAGTTAATGGTTCGATTTTAACGAAAAAAACGGCCGTTTTTTGGTTATAAAACGGCCATTTTTTTTCGAAAAAAAAAATCGAACGCTTAAAGACTACATTTTTATGTATTAAATAAGCCTGAAAAATTTCAAGAAGATCGGTTCATTAGTGCTCGAGTAATCTTGGTCACCGACTTCAGAAATGCCATTTTGAGAAAAACGCGTTTAAAGTTTCTCTTTCAACGCTCTTTCAACGCGGATTCTTCTCTTTCAACGCTCATATCTCAGTCAATTTTGTCCGGATCGACTTGAAATTTTCAGGACATATTCTCAGATACCTATACTTCAAAAAAATGCAATAAAAAAAAATCGATTTTTTCAAAATCGCAAGTGGGGGTAACCCCTAATGGAATTTGATCCAGTAGTTCTCGAGTGATCAGCGCACGAACGCACGGACTATATATTTTTTTTTCGAAATCCGATTTTTTATACTTGGTTTAGTTAATATAAATGATTTATAAAGAAATGTAGGAAAAAATGCAAACGTTACGGACAAATCACCCATTACAGTCGTACTAGATGTAGCTATGCATATGTATACATAGCTCTATTCAATATTCTCGCATTGCGGAATGCAAATAACGGCAATTCATCTCGAAATCAATGAAATCAGAAATTAAGACGTCACAGCTATGTGGCTCACCGAAAAAGAGGATTTTTTGTGCTTTTTTGGGACTTCTAAAAAAAAGCAATGGACACGAGGATTAGAGGGTTTATTCGACATCTGTTAACGTATACAAAAAAATGTATGAAACAAATACAATATGGCGGCTCAGTTGTAGCTACTCCAAGAGTGTTTTTTAGGCGCTCTCCGGGAGGAAGCATAACTTTTTATGGATTAGCACCTAGAAGAAGAAAAAGGTCGGCATTTACATTAGTTTTGCTAGAGAAGTATACACGATTATTCGAAAAATATAGTTTTTTCTTCGCAAAATGGCATTCTTCTGAATGATTTTTTTTTTCGCTAGAGAATCGGCCTCAATAATTTGTTTATAAAAACGAGAATTATTTGAGAAGCTACAAAATTTCAAGTAGATCGGATGAAAACTGCCCAAATTATACGTTCTCCCCATTTAAAAAACGTGGTTTCGAGAAAAAAAACGCGTTTAAAGTTCCAAGACTGATTAAGGAGGTATCGTCCACACGACGGAATTGAAGCTCTCATTCAAATTCCGCGTGTGTACCTACGGAGGCATTTCGGTAGTAGGTCTTTAGATGTTAGGTCGATGTATATTTTTTGCACAACACCTACAAATCGCTATTTTCACCGTCTAGGCCGTTTCGTGCTTTTTGGAGCGCTTGGAGCCGCTTCGGAAAATGAGGTATAAACATTTTTCAAATACTTTTTCCCGTATTATTCTTTTTACATTAATTATTGTGATGTTTATAGATACATCATTTAAGCCCGTACAAAAAAAACGGCCAAATTTGTTTTCTACTCAGATGTAACGCCTTAAGGCGGGAGCCTGAATTAGAAGGCCCAAAAAAGCGTTTTTTCGGGAATTTTTTTAGACGAGAAAAAACAAGTGAGCCCAGTTAACATTGAGATATATTTTCATGTATATTTGAAATGTATTAAAAAATGTTCAACATGAAACAATAAATGACTGCAGATTTATCAGCCCATTCCATGTGCGGCTTGCCACTGCAGTCCCCAATCGGCCCGAAAGATGCCGCTCGTAATTCTTGACTGAACCAAATGAACCAATAAAATTTTCAATTGTCATATAGTTTTCTTCTGGGTGTATTAAGAAAAAGCTGAAAAAATCGTGAAAATTAAAACTTTTCTCAGGTTTGAAAAAAAATGTGTTAAAAAGAAACACTAACGTGCTGTAAAAATGATTTAAAAAGACTTTTTCGACGACTTTTTAACGTGACTTCGAAGAGATTTTCATACTGAAGAAAATACACTTTGATTTGATTCAATAGGTCGTTTAGTTTTTTTCCTCTCACGCCCGCCAATTTGGAAAAAGCGTGAAAACGAATACTGGAGAAAACGCGCTTCAATGTTTGCAATATGAGGGCATATCAATATCAAATATCAATTGCTTCTCTGCTTTTGGCCTTGTGTCATCGAAATTATTTACAATTGGCCTCTGTACCTTTGTAAATATACTCTCGGACAATTGTGTTTATGCACAAATATTGCACAAATATGCACAAATGTGTTTATGCACAAATATTCACAATATAAAAATATGCACAAAATACGGACAAATGTGTTTATGCACAAATGGGTTTATGCACAAATATTGCACAAATATGCACAAATGTGTTTATGCACAAATATTCACAATATAAAAATATGCACAACAAAAAAAATGCAAATAGTTTTGTGCATATATTTTTCAATCTTAGGCATATGGCTATTTGCCTAAGAAATAAAAATATGCACAAAACTCTGTGAGTGATCGAAGTCAAAGTCTTGAGAGAACATTTCCGGTGCGCTCAATCTCCGGACTGTGAGTCGAGGGTATTAGCAACGAGATAGGTCTGCCAAGATCGGTTCTATTCCCTGTCGAGACTCCTTTTCGGGTTCCGGCTGCTAGCACGGCACCTTCCACTCGAGAGAAAGGGACGGAGCGCACGCGCTATCGGTTATTTGCCGTGAGGAAACAGGGTTATAGTCGAAGAGGATACGCGTTGATTTATGGGGCGTTATGAGCAGTCATAAACAGCAGTGGCAGCCAGAGAGAGAGAGAGAGAGAGAGAAAGAGAGAGAATTCTTCCCTCGTATTCCTCGCTGTTCCTTACGCGCGAGACCTTTGAATCCGGACGACTTGCGATCCGAAAGACCTCAAGACATGGGAGAGTCCTCATCAATTTCCTCTCGTTATTAACGACGATTCACCGCCTTGAGGGAGCATTCTTCTCGGAGTCCCGCGCATATTACTTGCTTCTTCATGGTTAAGGTCCTTCCACTGAGTTTTAGAGAAATTGAATCGCGATTCAGTAGCTTTATGGTAGTACGAGCGCGCAATCTTGATTTCTATAGATGTTGTTCAAATTTTAACCAGACATCGTTCATATCATTATGCATATTTGAGTGAAATTTCAGAACACTCGACTATTTAGATTGGAAGATAATGGGTTTCAAAATTGCAACTTTGAACACTGCAGAGTCTGCATTGAAATTTAGACAGAATAATTTTCCGTTTTTCGTAAAAAAATATTCGTCCCCTATAATAAGAAGACATATGGCAACACTCATCGTTCCACGTATCCAATGACGTGAGTTTGCGCGGCATATTTAAAATAATACTGCAACACAAATTTTTATTCGAAAGTAATTTTTAATCGAACAAAGTTTTGAAATTAGTTATGAATGAACCAACACCTTTATTTGTTAGTGAAGATAACATTAACAATATGAAATATTTATAGTTATAATGCAAATATTTTTTTAAGCACAAATTTTTAACTTTGGGCAGACGATGATTATTTTTTTCTCGAAATATTGAACAATACTGTTCTGCGGTGTCGGCATATGTCTTCTTATTATAGGGGACGAATATTTTTTACGGAAAATGATTCTGTCTAAACTTCAATACAGACCCTGCAGTATTCAAAGTTGCAATTTTAAAACCCATTATCTCCCAATTTAAGGGATCGTCTCAGTGTGAAATTTTCGAAAAATCGATTTTTTTGTTGCATTATCGGATAGTATACACTGTAATAAACATTCTCTCAAATTTTTAAATCGAAATTCAAATTATTACGGTCGCTACAACGTTTCTTGTAGAAAGGGAACGGAGCGAGACATCTGCCTCGCTCGGCGCTCCGCTCGACCGTTATTCCTTTCGTTTATTTTTCTACCTGCGTGTTACCTTCGAAAGGTGCTTACGTTCTATAACTTTCCAAAATAAACTGGCCAAGCATTTCAGTTTGTTTTCGACATCAGCCACGGATAGACACCGATAGACCGGATAGACGCCGATTGATCGTAAGTAAACGATTTATCTAAAAATTTTCCAACTTCAATCTTTAAACGCGTTTTTCTCAGAATAGTGTTTTTCAAAACGGTTTCCACTCTCAAAGGAAGAGTTTTGAAGATATCTAGTTCCCCTTTGAAGAGAACATTATTAACGTCATTCTTTATAGCGCTATGGAAGCTTTTTTTTGGAAATCTTCCTATTTTTTTTTACGAAAAACTGTCGAGAAAAAGGGCCAAATTCGATCCTTTTTGTTCAAACCGCCGCCATTTCGTCAAATTAAAAAAAACCCTTCCATAGCGCGATAGCGACTTTCCTACAGATTAATAATCTTTTTGAAATTTTTGTTTCAGATCAAAATTGCGGCCGCAATCGTGGAAACCGTACAGGACCTTTTTTTATTACGTGTCATTTCAACAATTTATTTAACTATTGTACATCCAATAAATAAACATAAAAAAAATCATTTTGTATTCGTCATGAATGTATTTATTCATTTAAAAAAACCCGGACCGATTAGTTTATTTGAACATTAAAAAAAAATCGCGAAAATCAGTGATTTTTCGGAGGGTCACACTGAGACGATCCCTTAAATAGTCGACTGTTCTGAAATTTCAGTCAAAAATGAATAATGATATGCGCTCACTTTGAATGACAAGCCTTTCTCCGCTGACAGAACGATACCGTCCAGATCGAATTTTTCTAAGAATTTGCCTCCCCCTTGCTCGCTCTCAATGATCGCGCAGTTAATTAATAAAACGTCCAGCGCAATCACGGCGAGTATTATTTATGGCGAATTGATAATAAGTGTGCGTGGTTTATTCCTCCGTATACACAACCCCCGTCTGTACGTTCGCACGATTCCGCATGATGATCGGCACCCCACAAAGCGTTCCGTGTCCTCGTTAAGCGCGTCTCGAAGGGTGAGCTTTTTCTTCGTGCGATTCGCTCGAGGTGATGAACGTCAGTCGAAACGCATTTTCACCCGTCATAAGACACTATTCCATTCGTCATTGGCCTTCATCGTCGCGCGCTCGACCATACCAGTCCCGGACGAGCAAGAGCTAAACGTTAATAATACACACGGCGAAGGCAGGCTGAAAAGTTATCGGTGACATTCGCGAGATGAGGGACGAGCGACGGGGTTATATACGCACGAGAAGCAAGGGGAAGCGATAATGCCGGGGCACGTATAATTTTAATTGACAAATCATTTTTTGCACCGACTCGACGCGATCCGAGCATTGGTCAACGATTATCCGTACCTTCTTGGCCTGTCGTTTTCTTTTTCCACTTTGTTTATCTCATTTTGTCGTCTTGCCTCTTTCTCTCTTCCTCCCACTCTACCCCCCTCTCTCTCTCTCTCCCTGTCATGAACGTTCCTTCTGCTGAACCTACCCTACGCGTGGAGAGTAAAATGCTGCTTTTCCGAAAATGGCAGTGGAATGAAGGACGAGTCTCCGAGCACGGGACCCGATGCCAGATAGATAGGGGAGGAGAGAGAAGAGAGCGAGCGAGAGAGAGAGAGAGAGAGACTCGTCATCAACTCCCAGACGATTACATGCCAAAGATCGATCAAGAAAAACCAGCGTCTATGCTTCAACGTGCTAGTACTATTTTAATTTAGGTAGTTCCATTTCCCATCTCTAATAAGTCTTCAATTTTCCAAAGCTACGAGAACACGGTAGCTTGGGTCATGACGTCCAGAGGATATAGATTCGTTGATTTTTCATGACGTCGAGGAGATATAGGTTTGTTGATTTCGGTAGAATCGAATGAACTCCGTCAGAAGAATTTTTCGTTCAGGTTAAGGCGTTACCCCCACTTGTAGCGCAAAAAAGGCCTTTTTCATGAATTTTTTTAAAGAAAACTACAAAACTTTTTTAATCGATCAATATACCATCTTAAAGAACACATCTTGAAGAACTTTCAGTAATTTTTTTATTGAAAAATATTACATTGTTTAGTGGCAAATGGCCGTCAATGAAATAATGTTTTTATATACACGGTTTGCGGTGACCAACATTGCGGCGAAGTGGATCATCTGAAGAAAAAAATGCGGATGGATTTAGTCAAATATAAGTATAAACTAGTCTTTAATCGAAGGATTTTAAAAAATATTCATTTTTCACAAAATGGCGGACAGTTAAAGTCAATGGTTCGATTTCAACGAAAAAAAACGGCCGTTTTTTGGCTATAAAACGGCCATTTTTTTCGAAAAAAAAAAATCGAACGATTAAAGACTACATTTTTATGTATTAAATAAGCCTGCAAAATTTCAAGAAGATCGGTTCATTAGTGTTCGAGTAATCTTGGTCACCGACTTCAGAAATGCCATTTTGAGAAAAACGCGTTTGAAGTTTCTCTTTCAACGCTCATATCTCAGTCAATTTTGTTCGGATCGACTTGAAATTTTCAGGACATATTCTCAGATACTTATACTTCATAAAAATGCAATAGAAAAAAATCGATTTTTTCAAAATCGCAAGTGGGGGTAACCCCTTAAGAAAATGACATAGTGTCCATTTTTAGACTGAGAAGAAATACTTTGTGTTTGCTATCACCTACATTACTGCTCAGCAGTTTTAAGCTACAAAGATGACCCAAACATTTTTTAGCATTCTCAATGGAGGTCTGTTAACTGAATCTGTAAATGAAAGATTTTCGATAATATTGCGAGTACAATCTTCCTTATAAATAAGTGTCCCTTTTTTTCAATAAAAAATTGGGCATTTATTGTGGAAGAACGGCACTTTATGTTTTATTCAAAGTATTGTCTACCGCTAGCCACTACTTTTGCCCATCTTTTTGGCAGCATATGCATACCGCGTCGGAAGAACGCTTCATCTTTTGAGGCTATCTACAAATCGACCCAATTGTTGGTAAATCTTTATATGATGTGAAGTGCTGCTCAGACAGATCGTCATCGTTCGAATTAAATGATTGTCAGTGGGAGCAATGTCAGGTGAATACGGTGGGTCGGGTAAAACGTCAAAATTGAGTGTTTCCAAGTAGGTTTTGACCGGCGCCGCAACATGTGGACGAGCATTATCATGCAGGAGAATAATTTTGTCGTGTCTGGAGTAGTAGTGGGCGCGTTATTCCTTGAGTGCTCGGCTCAATCTCATCAATTGTGTTCGGTAGAGGGCCCCAGTAATGGTTTCGTTCGGTTTGAGCAACTCATAATACACGACACCAAGCTGATCCCACCAAATACACAACATGAGTTTTTTCCATGAATATTCGCCTTGGCTGTCGATGTTGAAGCATGGCCAGGTGGTCCCCAGGATTTCCTCCATTTTGGGTTACCGCAGTGGATCCATTTTTCATCACCATTGACTATACGGTGCAAAACACCCATTCGCTTATGCCTGGCACGCAGCATTTCACATGTGCAAAATCGGCGTTCAACGTTTCTCGGCCTCAGTTCATATGGAACCCAATTTCCTTGCTTTTGAATCAATCCCAACGATTTTAGTCGATGTGAAATTGCTTGTTGACTCACCCCTAATGTAAGTGCAAGTTCTTCTTGCGTAGGCGAGAATTTCCCTCCAATAATACTTCCAATTCCACGTCTTCGTACACTTTCGGCCTTCCGCTACGTTCTTTGTCTTCGACGTCAAACTCACCGTTCTTAAACTTTTCAAACCACTCACGACAACTTCTCTCACTCAAAGCAGCCTCGCCATATGCTTCTACAAGCAATCCATGCGCCTCAGCTGCAGATTTCTTCAAATTGAAGAAGTAAATCAAAAGTTCCCGCAAACGACGCTTATTCGGCTCAAAACTCGACATTTTCGGCCGAAAAAAATTATGTGATGCTGATACAAAATCGCTAATATTTCAAAGTTATGATCTTGCCAAACCAGCCTTACGATATGAAGTTCCACATCTGACAATTTCAACCATAACCTCCCGGTGGGGCTATTTGTACCCCCAATAATAAAAACGACGAACTATTAAAATTAAAAAGAACTTTTCTCGCTCTCGGATTGTACAAACGTCAACACCATGTTACTTACTGACGTTTGATTGATACTGAATGACCGTCTTACGTACTGATCGCCGCGGTCATCCATACACTTGTACCGGGGCACGTCTGACGATAACCAAAGATGTAAATTTTCCGCGAAACACAATTGCACGATTGCCCATAAGAAAGATGCCAACGTGAGATCGATTCTTCCGAAACATTAATCAAGCGTACGAGGCATATCTCGCGTAAGAGTACACATCGGGGACAGAAAGAGGGTAAAAGTGCTCGGGCCTCTCTGGCGAGTCCCCCGGGGCGACACGATAAACATCGGTTCTCCAAAGCAGCACAGAAGTTCTCTGGAGAGAACGACAAAGCCAGAGAGAGAGAGAGAGAGAGAGAGAGAGAGAGAGAGTAATGCTATAAGAGACAGAAAATATAGGCGTCTCGACATGTACGTAAGGGAGGTAGAGCGAAAGGGACAGTCTCCGTCTCCGTCGCGCGTGTAGAACGCGCGCGGGCGCTACCAAAGAAACGAAGAATGCAAGTTCGAGAGTCGCGACGCGGAGTCGATTAATCGGTAGTGGAACTTTGATGAAGGGGCACACCGCGTCGAGTAAGAAAGCTCAAGCTGCTGTGTTTTATTCCTCCCGGGGCCGTATCCGAGAGCGAGAGACACATATATATGTATACATACAGGCAAGAACAGAAGGAACAGCGGCCGAAAGAAATCCTGAAGAAGACGCGGCAAGGAACGTTATAAGGATAAGAAGAGCTTTTATACACGAAAGACGTTACCACTCGATACTCAACCATACATCAACGTGCCCTCATCTGTGTATCGACTCTCGCTTTGCAGCTCGCCATCAAAGGGACGCCATTTCCTCCATTTTCAAATGGCAAAGTGTTGCTCTTACGCCTCTTTGATTGCTATCGATCGATTTATCCGTATATCCATTACTCCCTCGCGATCTCTCATGCCAACGAGATCGTGCCTCGCTTGCCCCGGACGACTCGCAATTAGTACGGATTGACTATTAATCTAAGTGTCCGCTCGGGAGGGATCGCCCCTTTTATTTCCATCATCTACCATATATAGAGGGCCGCCTCATCGAGCAGGCTCGCGCCGAGACCGCGGGAGAGCCATACCCGTTATCGCCGTACTTGTGGATCGCGCAACGACGACGACGGAGACGATCCGTCCACGAGCCGCCGCTGCGGTAACGCTCAACAAGTCGACGACGGTTGATCACCTCGCGAGAAACGTCCCGATGTATCTATACAGCCGTGTAGATGTATACGCATGAGAAAAAACGTGATTTTTAAGATATTCGAGCGCGAGGACCGTCCTCATAGTTGCGCATTGTCCCCATACTCAACATCGGGGCTTCCTGATGGCAATTGCATGGTCCCCAATGACTTCCAAATCACCTTCGCATCGATTTAAACGTATTTCTGTAATTTCGAGGCTTTAATAAGGACCATCCAATAAATCGAGGACCGTCCTCAAAATTGCCAGACGCGCGCGCGCGCGCGTAGGGTGTGTGTGTGTGTGTGTGTGTGTGTGTGTGTGTGTGTGTGTGTGTGTGTGTGTGTGTGTGTGTGTGTGTGTGTGTGTGTGTGTGTGTGTGTGTGTGTGTGTGTGTGTGTGTGTGTGTGTGTGTGTGTGTGTGTGGAATGATATCCACTGTGGTCGACGTACGCGTGTGGCTCGAGTCAAAAGACGCCCGCCCGCACCGAGAACGGATCACTGCGGGAGACAAAGAACTTACCGGGAGCTCCTCTCCTCGAATATGGCGCTCGTCGTTCTGCCAATAAGAAAACACTGCAAAAATCTCCCACGGGGAAAGTCTTTCGTGAAAGTAAATAATGAGTTCATCGTAACGATTCAAATTCCGAAAAATACCAACGAGCTTTCGATAATAAAAAAAAAAGTATTGATGTTTGTTTTATCGGTCGTTCATTAAGGGGCTAGGCCACTCTAGAGGCCGACAAAAGAGGCTTTTTGGGTTTCTTTTTTGAAAAACTACACAATAATTCGAGATTACAAAAAAGGGTGTTTATCATACATATCAGTGACTGTGTACAATAATTTGTTTGAAGCGATTAATTTCAAAATGGCGGATGTGCAGCGTTTATCTCAAAACTGCATTTTTCAAGTTGGCTGGAAACATAACTCAGATAATTTTCAACCGATTCACTTGAAATGTTGAATATATCTTGAAAAGTACATTGTCTATGGAAGTACGTAGGATTTTTTTTTATATTGCATAGTTCATTTGTTATTAACAATTATCTGACGATTGTTTAGGCAATTTTTTGCAAAGTGGAACATTTCGTCAGATAATTGTTAATAACAAATGAACTATGCAATATAAAAAAATAATTCTACGTACTTCCATAGACAATGTATTTTTCAAGATATAGTCAACATTTCAAGTGAATCGGTTGAAAATTGTCTGAGTTATGTTTCCGGCTATTTTGAAAACTGTAGTTTTGAGATACTGCAAAATGGCGGCTGCACATTTCAACTGCACTTGAAATGTGCAGCTACATTTCAAGTGGCTGCACTGCACTAAAAAAAAATATTCTATACAGTCACTGATATGTATGATAAACACCCTTTTTTGTAATTTCGATTGATTTTGTAGTTTTTCTATAGAAAAATCCTCAAAAAGCCTATTTTGTCGGCCTCTAGAGTGGCCCAAGGCCTTAAGGCGGGATACACATTTACAACGATCAAAGAATCGATTTCTTTTCTTTTTTTTTTGAAACAATTACTACACACATTAAGAAATATACAATTTTTTATAACAATCTAAATTTATTGAAAAATGTAAGTCGTATTAATTTTTTTTACACTGAGTAAGTTTCTTTCCCGTGATTTTCTTGAGTCAGACTTGCCGAGGCAGTTGCGCATCAAACTCCAAAAGTAATAAGCCATCATGCGTGTCCCCCATATTCCCTGATACCTATGTTCCATGATTTTTATGTCTTGGTGGAAGCATTCTCCCTGCTCTTCACCAAAGAAGCCAAGATTTTTTGCGAATTTATCTTTATCCTTTATTTCTATCGCGAAATAAGAGAAAAAAAGGTCTTTCCACGAAATCAGTAATCGTATTTCTTAATTTTTGAATAACATACTCTCCGCATGTATAACAAGATGTATTAGGGTATTTTGAACAACCTCGTATTCGCTTTGCTACCGTCGACAAATCACTGAATTAACGGGGTCGTCTAGTGTGAAGGCCGTTTTTTATGCTTTTTTGGAGAATTTTTTCTTGACAAACCATTAAATCAAAATAATTTATAAATTGTATATCATTTTTATCAACATTCAAACAAACTTTGTGAATTTTTTGAAGTCATTATATAGAATATAGTCGTAGATGCACCGCCCAACAGGAACACATATATAAAAAGAGGTGCTCCACTGCTGCCATGATTTCGGCCGTTCTGCTTATCTGAAATAAAAAAAACCAAACGCAATTTTAATCGTAAGCCTTGAGGCTCTTCGTTGAACTAAAATAAAGCTAGATATCCAAGAAAAAAATTTGTTTTACGCTTCAGAAAAAAAAATCAATTTTTCATATTTTCTGGGGTCTATATAGCTGATAAAAAGAAAACTAACGAAGCAATCTTAATTATTTTAGTTCAACTTGTAGTTATATATGTACTAAAGAGGCTGTATAAATTTGAGCAGAATCAATCAAATAGTTTTTGAGATATCATGGCAGCAGTTTGAAAAAATCGTGTTTTGAGAAAAACGCGTTTGAAAGTTGTATATAATTCATAGGAAAAAAAATGGTCTCACCATAAATCTGCTATGCATGGACCATAGAGTACACCTTCCTCTTCTTCAACGAAGTCATGAAAGGCCGTTTTTTCTTCTTTTGATCTGACACACTAGACGACCCCCTTAATTTATAAATGCAGACAATACAAATGTAGAAATCTTAAATAAAGTGCTAACGACACCAACTATGAAAGGATATTCCTTCTGAATATAGGTTGGTACAAATCTCGCCATTAGTCAGTTGACAAAAATCATACGAATCTTGTCGCCACAAAGAATTCTTTTTTTTCTGACTTATGCAATTAACAGAAAGTGCCGGAATAAACGTGGACTTGGAGAAAAAAAAATTGATAAAAACATTTGTTCGCACTAATTTCTGGGTACTATTTCGTGAAACGACCTGATAATCGATTTTTCATCCGAAGCGATACAACTAGCGCAATATGCAGGCATTTTTGACCGTCGCGTGTATCCGCGTCGATGGACGTCAAGCCGTGAGTGAATAGAACAAACGGAGAAAAAAGTATCGCTAAAAGGTAGCGCAACGCGTGGCAGCTTCGTGCCTCACACCGTCACAGAGTTTATGCACGAAACGTGATTCGAGATAGGACTAGTTCCCGGTTAAGGTGTTACGCGAACTCTTGTGCAACGACACACCAAACGAAGCTCGATGGCTGAAGAACCTTACTTTTTCTTTTCCCTTGTCATATATACACGCGACACTTTTAGCGCGTGGCCAATTTCGCTACACTTTTGGCTCCCGATCTTTTCGCGGAGTTCACCTTCTCTCATTATCTCGCAATGTATTTCTTTGACGACTTTGAAGTTCGCATCGTCGCAGTGCAATGACCATTAAGATTTTGTTGTTTCATAACCTACGAAATTCACTCGCACGGTTTTTTAGAACCCTCATCAACGATATTCAACCGGAGACTAAAAAAAAGAAACTATGTTGGATTCTAATTGACCCTTTCGCAGTGAGGTGAAAATGAGATTTTCGTGCCATTTTTGTGTTGGAATTTTTTTTTTCATATATTTGCTTTAAAGTCTCAGTATAAAGGTTTTTGGGGTCACTGACTTCGAATTTGATATCAGATTTCCAAAATACAAAATGGCGGATCCAATAGGGCGGACGCAAATTTGAAAAATGGTTTCGTTTCGTCGAAAGTGAGTACCTTATGGTTTTTGGGGTCGCTGAATCCGAATCTGAAATCGGTTTTTGAATATTCAAAATGGCGGAAATCCAACTACTTTTCGAATTTGCGTCCACCATATTGGATCCGCCATTTTGAATTTTAACAATCTGAGTTCAAATTCGATTTCAGCGACGCCGAAAACCATGAGGTTCTCACTTTCGTCGAAATGAAACCATTTTTCGAATTTGCGTCGGCCACATTGGATCCGCCATTTTTAATTTTGGAAATCGGACGCAAATTTCCAAGATGGTTTCATTTCGACGAAAGTGAGTACCTTATGGTTTTTGGGGTCGCTGAATCCGAATCTGAAATCGATTTTTGAAAATTCAAAATTGCGGAAATCCAACTACTTTTCGAATTTGCGTCCACCATATTGGATCCGCCATTTTGAATTTTGACAATCTGAGTTCAAATTCGAATTCAGCGAGGCCGAAAATCATGAGGTTCTCACTTTCGTCGAAATGGAACCATTTTTCGAATTTGCGTCGGCCATGTTGGATCCGCCATTTTGAATTTTGGAAATCAGACGCAAATTTGAAAGATGGCTTCATTTCGACGAAAGTGAGTACCTTATGGTTTTTGGGGTCGCTGAATCCGAATCTGAAATCGGTTTTTGAATATTCAAAATGGCGGAAATCCAACTACTTTTCGAATTTGCGTCCACCATATTGGATCCGCCATTTTGAATTTTGGAAATTTGATTTCAAATTCGAATTCAGTGACTGGGAAAACCATGAGGTACTCACTTTCGTCGAAATCAAACCATTTTTCGAATTTGCGTCCGCCATATTGGATCCGCCATTTTGAATTTTGGAAATCTGATGTCAAATTCAAATTCACCGACCCCAAAAACCATGATGTACCAAATTACAATCGAATCGATGCAGTAGAAATATGTTGTTTTTCAAATGCCCCTATACGTGTCATGACACAAAAATGGCATGACTTTTTTTTCGTGTCCCTATGCGTGTCACTCACAGTCAAGGGGTTAAAGTGGAGAACAAGGAATTTAGGAGCTATACCAGTGTGAACGCCCAAAATTTGGGTGACTTTCGGGAATTTTTTTAGAAGAAAAGTACTCAATTAAATCATTTGGAAAATTAAGAATATATTTCGCTATATTTCACCTATATTACATAATTTTTTCATAAAAAAATATTGAGATCCAAGCGATTATGCGCTGCCTTCGGAGGCGCCAAAAAAAAGTTCCTCCGCTGCGGACATGATTCCGGCCGATTGAGTAGCTGAAACCGAAAAGGAAAAAAATGTCGCTAAATTGGAAGGTATTTCCGGTACAATGACGTAGGATTTTCTAAAAATATCAAAATCTAACAAAATGGCGCAGTTATGAAAAAAGTCTGTTTTCTTGCCTACAAGATAGTCGTTTTTTTCAATGCCACATCGTCAATTTTCATCCAATTAAAAATATCCCCACTCATTGTAGAGTGAATATCTTCAAGAGTACTCGGTTCAAATTTAAAGTCAATCGGATAATTGCTCTTTGAGTTACAATGTCAGCAAATTTGAAAAATCTCATTTTGAGAAAAACGCGTTTTAAGATTCAACAATCGATTTTTGCAAGATAAAATGATTAGAGATACGGCCTTGAAATTTTTGCACGATATTCTTGAAAGTATAAACTGTCGAAAAAGGCAAAAAAATCGATTTTTTGAAAGAGCCAGACTGGTATAGCCCCTTAAAAAATTCCGCTGCGTTCCACCGATGCGGATTTTGTGCGTTGTATCTATGTGGCGCACTGAAAAGTCAGACTTTTTTGGGAATTTTGTGAGGATGCTAACAAAGCAATCAAGGTGGGGTTTTTTAAAAGGATTTATCCTCCATGTGCTGAGGTATACAAAAAATGTAATAATAAGAACTCAAAATAACGGCTCAGTTGTAGCTACACTGACATCGTTCTTTAGACACTCTGAGGGGGGTTGAAGAATTTGTATTGATTAGCACCTAGAACAAAAAGAAAAATTTCGTCACTTACATTAGTTTTGATAGAGAAGTATACACGATTATTAAGAAATATGACTTTTTCGCAAAACGGCATCATTGTGAATAATTTTTATTTCGCTAAAAAAATCAGCCTCAACTTGTTTCTAAAAACGAGAATTGTTGAGAAATCGTAAATATCATGTGTACTTTGGAGAATCTATCTAAGAAACTACAATTACAACTTCAAGTCGATCGGATGAAAACTGCCCGAATCATGCGTCTTCTCGATTAAAAGAAAACGTTGCTTCGAGAACAACGGGTTTTAAGTTTCAAAACTGATTGAGGAGTTGTCGTCTACACGTCGGAATTGAAGTTCTCATTTGGATTCTGCCTGTACCCACGGAAGCATTTTGATAGTAGGTCTTCAGTTGTTAGGTCGTT
>OY723394.1:20057746-20167638 GCA_963210295.1 Ophion ellenae
ACACCCGCAAATAAGGAGTGAACCGTGGGGCGCGAGCGCGCGCGCGCAGTCCAAAAAGAGCAAATTCAGGGGGTAGTCGCGTGGTGGTGGGGATAGTCACGAGTTGCTCCTGCAAGTTGGGGGTGGGAAAGTCAGAAGCAAGCACGAGGCTGAGGGAGCACGCGACTCTCCTGCCAACACTCTCGATGACACTCGCGCGTGCCTGACACACGAAACTCTCCACGCGACGCGATTGTTAAATGTTTTTATTTTTCGTACGTGGCCATCATTAATTTTCCTTTTCGTCACAAATAATTATGACATCGATTTGAGAACGATACGGTGCTCGGTTGTCGGGAGATTAGAAGTCTGGAAAAGCTACGCGGACGAGTCATCCGGAGATGAAAGTGCGAAAGAAATCGCGACGATAATTGGCCATACCGGGAAAACGCGGTCGATCGTTCGAGGACCTTTGTTTCGTTGAAGAACGAAGTTGATTCCTCGTTAGTTGATAGTGTGGCGACAGAGAGCAGAGAGAGAGACAGAGAGAAAGAAAGTCGCGGGGGCCGAGAGGCGAAATGGACGTGCAAACTTACAGCAGAATGTGGCAAACAACGCCACCAAATCTGTACACCGCGTATAACGCCCATCCCGCGATAATGCAGCTGCAGGCGAGCAATAACGAATTTCATTCGTGGTTTCATTCTAGGAAACCCTCAATGGACGACGTGGGCAACCCGACTTCCGTCAACGTTCGGTGAGTAACGAAACGATCTCGATTGTCAAATCTTCCTCTTCGGCACCCTCTTCTTCGTCTTACAAGAAACATCCCTCAGGTGACACCCTTCGATTTTGTTGAAATTTGGATATGTTTTAAGGGGTTACCCCCACTTGCGATTTTGAAAAAATCGATTTTTTTTATTGCATTTTTTTGAAGTATAAGTATCTGAGAATATGTCCTGAAAATTTCAAGTCGATCCGAACAAAATTGACTGAGATATGAGCGTTGAAAGAGAAGAATCCGCGTTGAAGGAGCGTTGAAAGAGAAACTTTAAATGCGTTTTTCTCAAAATGGCATTTCTGAAGTCGGTGACCAAGATTACTCGAACACTAATGAACCGATCTTCTTGAAATTTTGCAGGCTTATTTAATACATAAAAATGTAGTCTTTAATCGTTCGATTTTTTTTTTCGAAAAAAATGGCCGTTTTATAGCCAAAAAACGGCCGTTTTTTTCGTTAAAATCATACCATTAACTTTCACTGTCCGCCATTTTGTGGAAAATGAATATTTTTTCAAATCCTTCGATTAAAGACTAGTTTATACTTATATTTGACTAAATCCATCCGCTCTTTTTTCTTCAGATGATCCACTTCGCCGCAATGTTGGTCACCGCAAACCGTGTATATAAAAACATTATTTCATTGACGGCCATTTGCCACTAAACAATGTAATATTTTTCAATAAAAAAATTACTGAAAGTTCTTCAAGATGTGTTCTTTAACATGGTATATTGATCGATTAAAAAAGTTTTGTAGTTTTCTTTAAAAAAATTCATGAAAAAGACCTTTTTTTTGCGCTACAAGTGGGGGTAACGCCTCATAGCACCGAAAAGTAAGCGATACGTTTTTATTATCGGTGGAAAAACGGTTTTAAGGGGTGAAACCACCCTTTAATATAGGGGTGGTTCAGCCCTTAATTTTTTTTCTCGCAATGTCACTATAGAAGATTAGAATAATTTTCGTTTTTGTTTCATTAAAATCGGTGGACTCCTTGTGTGTGAAACTGCTATATTACCCCTAGAGATGCCTTTTTTCGAGGGGTGGTTTCACCCCTTAAAAACGTTTTTCCGCCGATAAAAAAATACGTATCGCTTACTTTTCGGTGCTTTATAACATATGCAAATTTCAACAAAATCGAAGGGTGTCACCTGAGGGATGTTCCTTGTTAGTCCTTGGTCATCTGCACCTGTCAAATTTTCACTAGCTTGTCCGTTGATTGCACTTTACGCCCAGTGCACTTTCACTGAGGATTGAAAGCATACAGTCCCGTTTTACGATTTCTTACGATTTAAGGGGTAAACAATTCTTCAAACAGTTCTTCAAATATGTCTTCAAACAGTTCGTCAAAACAGTTCTTCAAAATTTAAGGGGTAAAGAGTTCTTCCAGTTCTTCAAATATATCCCCTAAAACATTTCGTCCTCGGACGTTGTATGAAAATAAAACTGTTTTTACATTCGAATTTTTCCGGTATTGGAGTTGTGGCGATTACGTCAAAACGGGGCTCCAACTGGAAATGAGATTCGAAAAGTTTTTCGTAGTGCACTTTGGAAACTTGAAAACGTCATAATGGAACCCTTGGTGCATGGATTGTTTTGAATCCAAGAATTCCATTTGTAGTAGGCATCTTTCATATTTGAAATTATTTCGAGTCACGACCAGTTAGTTTGTTTGGGTTCATGGTAATATTCATTCTCACGACATACTAAAGTGGTGAAAAAAAAATTAAAAACAAAATTCCACCACATTTGCAAGAGAAACCCTGATACGGAATATTTTCCAAAATTTTCATTTACTTGACTAACCTTTGTGCACATTTTGGAGTTTCCGGCTTATAATTTTCCTAAGTCGCAACGTTATTATCGCAAGAACCACGTAGGCATAGAATTTAACTCTTAATTATTTCCGGAAATATATTTATTTTCAGTTTTCATCCAACTTCGGGTTTTCATGATTTTTACGCGTATTTTTAGTGAGATTTGTCTTTACCAAGCTCCCGAGTCTTGTCGCAAAGATTCTCAGTTCATTGCCAGTCCTCAGTTCTTCGCTAACCTAGCCAGTGCGACTTTGCTCCAATGCGGAGATGCGGACTTGCGAAAAGCAATGTCCCGCAGTACAGTAAAGAAAAGATTCACTTCCGACGTTTCCGCCCGCGCTCAAACGCCGTCGCAGGGTTGCAAAATTTGTAATAAAAAAGTAATGCATTATTCATTACTTTCTTAACGGGTAATGAAGAAATATTTATTTACCCATTGCATTACATTCAGTAATTTAAAAAAATTCCACTCATTACATTATATTTTGTAATGTAAACAATTTTTGTTACTCGTTACGTTGGATTTTGTAATGTAAAAAATCCCCATTACTCGTTACATTACAAAATTTATTGTAATGAAGAAACGAATTTGTTCACATCACTAATGTAATGTAAAAATCTCCATTGCTCATTACAAGGTAATATGGATTATTATTCGTTTGCCATCAGGTCAGATCGACCCAGTGCAAAAACCGCTGCCCCTAATGGGAAACGAATAATAATCCTTATTACATTGTAATGAGTAATGGGGATTTTTTACATTGCATTACATTAGTCATGTGAAAAAATTCCATTACCCGTTACATTGGACGTTGTAATGTAAAAAATTTATATTGCCCATTACATTGTAATGGGTAAGGAAAATATTTCACATTACAAAATGTAATGTAATGAGGAATGGACATTTTTTACATTACAAGATTTAATTCAATGAGTAATGAAAACTCTTTACATCACAAAATTCAATGTAATTAGTAATGACAATTGTTTGCATTACAAAATGTAATGTAATGATTAATGGAAATTTATTTTAATGCATTACGAAAAGTAATGCATTATCTGCAACCCTGCCCCATGGTAGGTTCGGACGAGCCCCCACTCAAAGTCGAACACCCTAAGCCACGATCAATCGCGATCCCATTCGCATCCGTTGGATCTTCGATACACCCTTTTTTCGCGAGCAGCCAGTGTCACGCCGTACAGGCGAATTAATATCGTCCGACCGCAAATGTCACCAATGTCTTCGGAACGAAATCACTGGAGGAGATGCCAAAAACAGGCGTAAAAAAGACCGCAGGCCCTCATAATCGACGGCGTGGAAAAGAAATTTCAAAAAAAAGTTACAACGTGAGAGCCGCATGCAATTCTCGTAAATTCTTGACAACACTCAAAATTTCTATTACCCGTGAGATGGAACGAGAGTTTTTATCAGATGATGAGCGAGAGCAAAAACTGAGGGCCGCGCGCAACTGCAACGACAAAAAAAAAGAGCGGTGGCCCGTGATTGATACGCGTTAATTACGAGTGGATATCGATGCTATACCGATATACTGAGAGAACCAAGGGCGACGGGGATGTATATACATGAGACGATCGCGGCCAAAAAACAGAAGAGAATTTCGTTCGCGAAAGGGGGCGCGCATCTCTCGATAATCGTTCTCGCGTTATATACCTATTCGGGCAAAGATCGTAATCGTCTTTTACAATATATATATATATATATATATATATATATATATATATATATATATATATATATATATATATATATATATATATATATATATACATATATTTATAGGGGGGAAAGGTGATTTTGAGGACGATCGACTTCCAGGACGCTCCTCAAAATAACCTGTTGTCCCTAAGCTCAACATTATGTAAACCCTGTGTCTTTAAACAGTGTCTTTAAAATCACATTAAAATTAATGTAAGCATATGTATGTCAAAGTCGTTTTCCGAACCGCCCTGTCTCCGAAAAGGTCGTTTTTTTCTTGGGAAATTTAAGAACCATCTTGGGAAGAACAGGATATGCTATTAACCAACGGATTTACTTGAAAATTGGTATTCGTGCTTCTTGACACAATTAATGAAACACGAATTTCAGCGTTTTTAGAAATTCAACCTCCAAGGAGAGAAATATGCTGGCAAAGTTTGTATGTAAAATAAAAAATAATCTGATCAGAAGTTTTACTTGAAACTTAGTATTAAGGGGGGATTGTCTTTTTTTTTCGCAAAATTTACCGCTTTTTGGGAATTTTTTTGTGAAGAAAGTGTACAACGGAAAACTTGTGAAACTTGGCATATAGTTTTATTGATCTGTTTACTACACACAAAAAAATTTTTAAACAATTTCATCAAAAAATCCGCCTCCCACCCCCCTCGACGCGCGATGGTCCTTTTTTGATGGTGTGCACGTTTGCAGCCTTCACGTTCATCCTGCAACAAAAACCCAAAAAGCATTTTGCTTTAGACACATATAGCTATCGTTCGATGAAGGGAAAAAAAAATTGACGATTTGGTGACGTTTTGAACTTGAAGTATGGATTTTTCGAAAAAAATTGATCGATTTTTTGTTATAAATAAAAAACTATTAAACGTATTGCTTTTTTGCTTCACCAAACGATAAAAGAATGTCAGCTGAGCATTCTGTCCAAATTTGAAGGCAATCGGTTGAATAGTTTTTGAGAAATCGTGCACACCATCAAAAAAGGACCATCGCGCGTCGATGGGGGTGGGAGGCGGATTTTTTGATGAAATTGTTTAAAAATTTTTTTGTATGTAGTAAACAGATCAATAAAACTATATGCCAAGTTTCACAAGTTTTCCGTTGTATACTTTCTTCACAAAAAAATTCCCAAAAAGCGGTAAATTTTGCGAAAAAAAAAGACAATCCCCCCTTAAAGCTCTTCAATACAATTGATGAAACATTCCAACGTTTTTCGAAATTCAACCCCTAAACGAAAGTTTGTACGAAAATGTTTAAACATCGGGTCGAATTTACTTGGAACTTTGTATGACTACTCCTAGACACAATTAATGAAATTTCAGCGTTTTTGGAAATTCAATCCTTAAGGGGAAAAGGGTGTAGCAAAGTTTGTATGGTATAAGAAATATCTGTTCAGATTTACTTGAAACTGAGTATTAATGATCTTCAACACAATTCTACGTGTTCCTTGATGGAACATTTCAGGAGTCTACGCGAGCGAAGCCGCGGGCAGAATGCTAGTGTGTGTATATATATAGTGTGTGTATATATATATATATATATATATATATATATATATATATATATATATATATATATATATATATATATATATATATATATATATATATATATATATATATATATAGAAAGGGTGAGGCAACAACTATTAGCAGTAGAAACATGATGTAACCTATCAGACTTAGGTGAAAACTTTTCCTACAAAAGTTGCATAGTTTGAAGAGGGTCATCGACTGGTGGCTACGAGGTTCATCCAGGCGGAGGCGCTCCAGAGATTTCAAGGTCACCCCATTTATGTTTAATTGGACCACTATTTTTCTAAAATTTTATCAAGGAACTAAAAATAACTTCGCACACCAAGTTTTAAGATGATCGATGAAGATTCAGCATAAAAAATCGATAAAAAGCAATGTCAATGATTTCAGCCTAAGATCGATTAAAATAAAACCATGCAAACTCTTACTCCTATAAAAGGGGCTCAAAGTGATGACCAATCTGATTCGCATTGATTGTATTGTCTCATTAATCACGTAAGTCTGTCTTAACCAACAGGCTTTGAAAGCCGCACGACTTACCTGGAATTTGCCACGACTCTTCATTAATATAGACTGACTTGATTAATAAGACAATACAATCAATGCGAATCACATTGCAAGCGTTCATTGAAAGTGGTGGGGATCACTTTGAGCACCTCTTGAAACAACAAGTCTTTGCACCCTTTTCAAATTGATTCTAGACTAAAAACATTGAAATTTGTTTTTTGATCGATTTTTTATAGTCTTGATTGATCATCTAGAAATTTGGTATGTGAACTTATTTTTAGTTTCTTGATTAGATACTGAAAAATAGTGAACCCTTTACAAAAATTTACGTGATCTTAAAATTTCAAAGGGGCCTCCACCTGGATGAACGTCGTAGCCACCACTCGATAACCCCCTTCGAACCATGCAACTTTTGTCGGAAAAGATTTCTCGTACGTCTGATAGGCTAGAAAATATTTCTACTGCTAATAATTGTTGCCTCAACCGGTATATATATATATATATATATATATATATATATATATATATATATATATATATATATATATATATATTAAAATTGTATTTTAATGATATATATATATACACATATATACATATATACACACACACACACTATATATATGAGGCATTCCAAGTCACTTCAGCCAGTGAAAAAAAAATCCACAAATAATTTTGAAAAATCGAGTTACTTTATTGAAAAGTATTCACCGAGTGTCGAAATTTTTCAAAAATTTCTGACGTTTTTTCTCGTTTATTACCATTTTTTAACATTTTTCCATTCAAATGGCCGTATCTTTTGCAGGATTTGACGTGTTTACATTCGTAAAAAACGAAAATGTGCGTCTTTTTCTAGCCTTCCAGAAGAAGATATTTAGTTTTTATTGAGCAAGTCGAACGTCCGTTTCAGGGCAAAATATGCAAAAATATTTTTTTCTCAAGGAAAGGCACTCGTTATTTTATTTTTTAACATTTCCCCGAATTGTGAACGGAAAACGGATTTTTGGTATTTTTAATATGATGGGATTTCTAAATACCGTGAAGTAACAGCTATTTTTATTTTTAAAATTGTTTTATTAATATTCGATTGAAGAGTGTGGAGCACTCCAAGGCTCCAATACATATGACATATATGTCATATGTATTTCAAAAACCTGGTAAACATACAACGAGTGCTCCGCACTCTTCAATCGAATATTAATAAAAAAAAATATAAAAAAATAAAAATAGCTTTTATTTCACGGTGTTTGAGAATCCCATTATATAAAAAAAACCAAAAATCCGTTTTTTGTATTCACAATGCGGGGAAATTTAAAAAAATAAAATAACGAGTGTCTTTCCTTGAGAAAAAAAAGGTCTTTGCATATTTTGCCCTGAAACGGACGTTCGACTTGCTCAATAAAAACTAAATATCTTCTTCTGGAAGGCTAGAAAAAGACGCACATTTTCGTTTTTTACGAATGTAAACACGTCAAATCCTGCAAAAGATACGGCCATTTGAATGGAAAAATGTTTGGTAATCAACGAGAAAAAACGTGAGAAATTTTTAAAAAATTTCGACACTCGGTAAATATTTTTCAATAAAGTACCTCGATTTTTCAAAATTATTTGTGGATTTTTTTTTACTGGCTGAAGTGACGTGGAATGCTTCATATATATAAAACTGCGATGAAGCTAGTATGCAAGGAAACGGCAAAGAGATCGGTAAAAATGAGAGTGGATGGAGGGAGAGCGTGAGAGGGGGGGATGCGAGTAGTGGATGCAATGTGGCCAGTTTAGTAAAACGGTTCCGCGGGAGTAGAAGTGGCTGCTTTTTCGCCAGGCGCGATCCTATCGGCTCTCTACGATCGTTCAGCTTCTTTTCTCTCTCGTTCCTCCTCTTTTCTCTCTTTCATCCGCTCTCCTCATCGGGCTCTCGACCTCGTCGCTGTTTTCTTTCTTCCCGCGAGTCTTTCGATCTCTCTCGGCACTTGGAACGCAGCGGGCCTATATGGAGCGTCGTAACAATTGAACCCGTAATAGAATCACATTTATTCTTATTACCCGAGGAGGTCAACCCGGGTGGGACGAGTGTGGAAGCTCAGCTTTTTTCGCTTCCCACTTTCGAAGGCTATATAATATCGAGGGACTTTCTCACTGCGAGAAGAGCGCTCCCTTCTTCGTATCCACGCACACCGTATGCGGTTTCCGATCGCGCCCCCGCTAAGCCCTTCGACGAGGGTTCCGCCGGCTCGATTCTAACCTCGTACCTTCTGCTTTCTCCAAGTTCTCCCTTGAATTCGTGTCTTCTCGGGGACGACCCTCATCAGCTCGTCCGCGTGTTGTCTCGTGGCAAATTTATTCGGGTTTTAAATAGCAGGTTGCCTGGTTGATTGGGAAACGGGTATTTTTCGATTGATTATCTTGCCGAGTAATTTTCTTGTTCTCGACACTTCGGGCGAACTTATATTGTGAGAGAAAAGTCTATGGTATTCACAAAAAAACGCTCGTGGTAAAAGGGGCGATAGTAAAATTCGCTAGTTTATTGACATCGCAATCATAATATGGTTAACAGAACTATAAGCGAAAAGTATACACTGGTGGAAAAAAACAATTGAATCAAACAAATGTATTGGTTGATCCAAATAAATGTGCTGCTGCGGAGTGCCACCGATAAATGAGATTGTTTCAATACTGTAAAATATTGGAAAATGTGATAGATTCAAATAACATTATTCTATTTGAAAAAGCTCTTCTGTTCTCTGAATATCTACATTATCCTTCGAATAAAATTATATTCGATTGAAATCATTCTACATACAATCCGTAGATGTATTGGATGAAATAGTTAAGCGGTTGCTACATTTTTTATTTCGTACAAAAATATAATCAATAGAATTAATTATTTCTTTACTACATCAAAACGAATATGCCATGGGACGTAAGTTTTTCAACTAGTTTCAAATCTCAAATAAAAAGTGAGCATTAGAATGATCATCCACGATAATAGTGGAGAGAATATCAGATATTCAACTGATTAGAATAGATACTACACTTTGATCTTAGCCACAGACCACGAAGCGATACTCTTCAGAGTTTCTCCAGCGTTTAAGGGATCGTCTCAGTGTGAAATTTTCGAAAAATCGATTTTTTTTGTTGCATTATCGGATAGTATACAGTGTAATAAACATTCTCTCAAATTTTTTAATCGAAATTCAAATTATTACGGTCGCTACAACGTTTCTTGTAGAAAGGGAACGGAGCGAGACATATGCCTCGCTCGGCGCTCCGCTCGACCGTTATTCCTTTTGTTTATTTATCTACCTGCGTGTTACCTTCGAATGGTGCTTACGTTCTATAACTTTGCAAAATAAACTGGCCAAGCATTTCAGTTCGTTTTCGACATCAACCACGGATAGACACCGATAGACCGGATAGACGCCGATTGATCGTAAGTAAACGATTTATCTAAAAATTTTCCAACTTCAATCTTTAAACGCGTTTTTCTCAGAATAGTGTTTTTCAAAACGGTTTCCACTCTCAAAGGAAGAGTTTTGAAGATATCTAGTTCCCCTTTGAAGAGAACATTTTTAACGTCATTCTTTATAGCGCTATGGAAGCTTTTTTTTTTGAAATCTTCCTATTTTTTTTTACGAAAAACTGTCGAGGCAAAGCGCCAATTTCGATACTTTTTGTTCAAACCGCCGCCTTTTCGTCAAATTAAAAAAAACCCTTCCATAGCGCGATAGCGACTTTCCTACAGATTAATAATCTTTTTGAAATTTTTGTTTCAGATAAAAATTGCGGCCGCAATCGTGGAAACCGTACAGGACCTTTTTTTATTACGTGTCATTTCAACAATTTATTTAACTATTGTACATCCAATAAATAAACATTAAAAAATCATTTTGTATTCGTCATGAATGTATTTATTTATTTAAAAAAACCGGACCGATTAGTTTATTTGAACATTTAAAAAAAAATCGCGAAAATCGGTGATTTTTCGGAGGGTCACAATGAGTCGATCCCTCAAGTAGATTTTCGGTTCGCGCTACGCTTACGAGAAACGCGCGCGCGTGCGGCCTCTAGCCGTTACTCCAAGAACTACGGGTTTCCTCACACCTATAATTTCGGTGGCGCTCGGTCATGATTTGGTTGAATTTTCTCAACCAAATGTGCAAGAAACAAATTTTACTTTCGCATAACTTCTTAACCAATTCAGACATTTGCTTAATATTTTTTTAATCAAAATAGAATATTAATATTTTAACGAATAATGTACTTAAAATCAATATCGGATATGGTGAAAACAATAAAATAACATATTTACTCAATAGAAATTTGATTTGAATCAAACCAGCATAATTCAATTTTTCTTGTGTACTCGAATCAACAATATTCATGTTATGAAATGAAAGGCTTTTTTCGTTCGTTGCAGAAATTGCATTCAAAACTATATAATTTGTTCGCGATCATTTTTTAGATAGTTTCAATAATATATTGTTCTCCGCTAACAATATATCTTTTGAATGAAAAAAAAACTTTCAATTTTATCATGTTATTAAAGTCAATAGCGTTTTGTTTGGACTAATAAATCCGATTATTTACACCAACAAGTTTACAATTGAACCAACGAAATTTCATTCAATAACACCAATGATATTGGATCAATGATTTTTTTTCTCAGTGTATCTAAACATACGATTTGGGAGGCGCGTTTGACTATCTATTGCCGCCGAAATAATTATTATTGCTTGACAACAGGGTTGGGCATAGTCGATATTTTTTTTATTCATGAATAATAGAGAAACGTATTCAAAATTCGTTCCGAAAATGAATAAAGAATTCTACTGGATTCGGTATTTATTCCGAAAATAAATAATGAATCCAACTCAATTCAGTATTCATTCCGAAAATGAATAATGAATCCTACTAGATTCAGTATTCATTTCAAAATGAATAATGAATCCAACTGAATTCAGTATTCATTTCAACATAAGTAATAAATCCAACTCGATTCAGTATTCATTCCGTATTCGAATATCATCAAATTGAATAATCTGTAAAAATGGACAATGGAAATGGGATAAATACAATGTCCCATTTCTACCCCCATTTATTCAGTTACTAGACACTAAGAGCGCGATTTCCCTTGGGTAAATATAATGTAATCGGACGATAATGTTTCAATAGAATAAACATGTTTTTTGTCAATTTTTCTAGATTATTCAATTTGATGATATCCGAATACGGAATGAATACTGAACCGAATTGGATTCATTATTTTTGTTGAAATAAATACTGAATTCAGTAGGATTCATTGTTAATTTTAGAATGAATACTGAATCCGGTGGGATTCATTATTCATTTTCGGAACGAATACTGAATCCAACTGGATTCATTATTTATTCTCAGACCGAATACTGAATCGAGGTGGATTCATTGTCGAAAAAAAAATGAATATCCATCTGACATGTATTCGGTATTATTTTCCTGCTCGAATACTAAAAGTATTCGAGTATGCCCATCTCTGCTTGACAATATAGATATGGTTAATTCAGCGCTGTCGCAAAATCGGCGCACAAATACTAATGTTGTTTACTGTACGTGAAATTTGTTACATTTGCTCAGTCCAACTTTTAGTATTCTCTTTAAATTTGTACAACTCATATGGTTAACATTAACGGTTATCGAGTATAATTGGTTAGAAGTCCTCATGAAAAGTCACTGTTCGAAAAAAATTATGGTAATGTTTACTTATAGCTAAGACGTAAATCATTTGCAATTCTTCTTGTAGCTCGGCGTCTGTTCTTGTAGGACACAGATTACTATGCATTTAGCAGGTCGTATTATAAATAATATGGTTCAAAACTATTGCGATGTGCCAACAATCCATCTAAGCTGTGACTTATATTATTAAACAAAAATATATGTGCAAAATTTCACCTAAATCGCAGGTAACAGCTATTCGGACGTACAGCCGAAATTACATTTGCCTCTTGTGCCATATCCGCGATCAAGCACTCGGTAGCGCGGTGGCAGCGGGCGTAGTACAGGCAAAAAATAGGCAGGAACGTTGTATGTAGGGCTTGCAATCCGGATATCCGCCAATTTCTTAAATCCGGATAATCAAGCCAACTGAATATGGATAATACGGATAGTAAAATGCGTCAAAAAATTACGATTTGAATATAGAACTAACTGTAGTGAAACAATAATTTCGGCATTGTGTGTAGAATTATAATTTAAAAATCATCGAGGTAGAACTCTCAGTTGCGTATTTTATTTTATTTTGGATGTATGAAATATTTTATGCGTTTAGTAGACGAGCATTGATGCCCTCAACCAACACTTGAATGGGACCAAATTCGGATATAGCAGTTTGTATCTTATAATATGGTACAAATCACTATAAACATCGTCGCAGGTCACAGGCAACATTTTTATTCAATGTATACATTAGACTGGCCTTTTATTTATTTTTTTTTATTTTGTTGAAAATGTTGTTGAGAATGACAAAAAATGAGCGCTGACTAAATTTTAGCCCTTTATATTAATATTTAGAGGTCCCTCATCGCGATTTTCTATTTGCCATTCATTTAACATGGTAAAAGTTTTGTTTGCCGCTTTTGAGCTTTATAACTCGCCTCCGATTAAACGCACGGAAACGCCTGAAAATATTGTTTACAGAAAATTTAACGCTCTACAAAAAAGGTCCTGAGCCTTCATACAATAAATTCACTCATTCAAATTTTATTCGACATTAAAGTTGTATTGATGATAAATTTCATGATTTTGTGAGATTTTTGGACTTTTGTGACATAATTATTGTTTTTTTGTGGTTGTTTTTTTCTAATTCATCTTGGAAAGTATTGTATCCTTTTAAAATCATTCCCTAGATATTTATTTATCATGCTATGGAAATTGAATTCGGTTTAAGAATATATTTTTGCACGAATGTACTTTTAAACATCAATAAATGTACATCTATTAGAAATTTTAAAAACTATCTAGGAAATAATTTAAAAAGGATACAATACTTTTTAAGATGAATCAGAAAAAAAAATTTTTAATCAATAATTCCGTTGTAAAAGTCCAAAAATCTCACAAAATCATGAAATTTGTCAAAGACTCAACTTTGACGTTAAATAAAATTCGAACGAGTGAACTTATCGTATGAAAGCTAAGGACCTTTTTTGTAGAGCGTTAAATTTCCTATAAAAGATCGTCTTGGGCGTTTCCGTGTCCTTACCCATAGGCGAGTTATGAAGCTGAGAATCAGCAAACAAAACTTTGACCATGTTAAATGAATCGGGAATAGTAAATCGCGATAAGCGACCTCTAAATATTGATATAAAGGGCTACAATTTGGTCAGCACCCATTTTTTGTCATTCTCAACAATATTTTCAACAAAAAATTCAATTGAAATTGTTTTTTTGGGCGAGTCTAGTATATATACTTCAGTCCTGACCACTATGAGGATGTTGGAGAAGTACATTTCTGACAGTGTCAGAGAATATCCATTTCATGAAAACCAACTATATTATATAGCATTGAACAATGATCGTACGCTAGTAAGATTGATGGTTGCGGTGAGCATATGTTCATAATTCGTGCAACTGCTAAAATATCAATAAACATCACCTACTACACTTTTAGTAGTAACTATAGCTATAAAATAGTATTGTCCCCTCAAGTACAATACTATTTAAATAATATAATATAAAATATAGTAAATAAATAATATAAAATATAGTTAACGGAGACTTTGTCCTTGGAGTGCCATATTTCAGGTGTTTACATTTTATTTTTTTTTAAAGGAACCGAGTAAAGCTTTTTGAGTGCGGTTTTTTTCTTGCTTTTATTCATGATATACAGAACATTAAAAAAAAAAATTTGAAAAAAAAACCAAAATGGCGGCCGTTGCAGCTCCGCGAAAACAGGTCCTCAAATCGCGGGAGGTAAACGGCTGACATCACTGCCCCCTCTTTGTTGATCTGAAACAAAAATTCAAAGCATATTATCAATCTGTGACCCTTTGGTCATGGAATGACGGATGGGTTTTTCGTTTAGTATAAATTTCGGAAAATGGCGGCAATTTAAAAAAAATCGAATGTTCGCGTTTTTTTTTCGCATAAAAAGATAAATAATAAATGCAAAAATGTATCTATCGAAAAAACGATCCGTCATTCCGTGAAGACATATTTTCTGAGTATGCTCTCCAAATTTCAGGTCGATATGTTGATTACAGCGGTCAGGAGAATGTCAGCCATTTTTAAAAACGTGTTTTCGAGAAAAACGCGTTTAAAGTTTTGTAATGTGTTTACACAAATGTGTTTATAATTACCGCTAATCGGCAATGCCTGGTCCATAGAGGCATCCCTCCTCTTCTTCTAGCTGCTCATGTTGAGCCGCTAACATCTCCCGCCGATTTCAAGGACAAAGTCTCCCTTAAAATATGGTTGAAAACACCATGCACTTCTCTCAATGCATAAACGCAATTGTGCTTTTTCGAATCATCGCTTGTCGACGACTTTTAATCGAGAGGTTCTTTTTTTCATCAAATGATTATTCACGAGAGCACGTGCACAACTCTTGGGCTGAAATGTCTTAATTACGGTGTATTTAGCGAGAGGCGATCGGGCGCGAGATGATACTTCGTCCAATCTGTCGGCGTTCGATGGACATTTCCATGCATACGGGTATGCAACTCTCGTGAAAATACGGGGGTCCAGTGATCCGCAGCTTCTAGACGCCGAGCCTCCGCCGCCGAGGCGGTTTTCTTCGTTCCATACACTCTCGCTCGTTCTCGTCGCTTGTACTCGCTCGAGTCGTTAAAGTATGCTAATTCCTGTGAATTAAACCATTACGTGCCAGCGTCGCGCTACTCTCGACCGGTCTCTCTCTCTCCCCCCCTCTCGCTCCTGCTTCGGCTCACACTCCCCTCGCCCTCGTCCCTGTAAAATTTATAAGAATTTTAATTCGCACATAATGCAATAGCCCCGTCCCGGCCCACCCGACAATTTCTACCCCGGCAATTTCCCCACAACTTCTCACTCGAATATCCCTATGCCCCGTATTCATTAACAATGCAAAGTGCATTCGAAAATATATATATATCGCTCCGTCGTGAAAAGCAAAGAAGAAACAAATTGCAGAGCAACCCAAGATCAATCCCGAGCAAGAGCAATTCCCTGTTCTCAAAAATACTCACAAGGAACATCACTTAAGAGGTGAGGCCACTATAGCGAGGAAAAAAAATAGGTATATTTTGGGATTTTTTTTTTAGCCTGACAATGGAATAAATCAAAATTCTGGAAAAGGTCCTTTATTATACATATCATAAACCATATAAAGTATTTTTTTCGAAGCAATATAAAAGAAAATGGCAGCTGCACGGCTTTTCTTCCACGAAGCCTTTTTTTCCTTCGGCGCGCGGCCGAACCAACGGCACCTGCAATTTTTAATTTCCAGAGAATGATATTTTTTTTTCTATTATACATATAAATAGCTACAGAACTACGTACGATTTTTTTGATATATCGATTTTAGCAAAAACAGTGCGATTTTGAAATAAAAGTTCAAAATTCTCAAAAAAACATCTTCCGAAAATGGTTTATAAAAAAAACGATGTCATATATCGAGAAAATCCTACGTACTTCTATGCAGAATATAATTGTGAATATACAGTTAACATTCCAAGTCAATCGGTCAAGATTTATTCGAATTATGAGTCCGGCCACCTTGAAAAATGTAGTTTCGAGAAAAACGCGTTTAAAGTTTTCGGTACAGAAAAATCATCGATACATTTGATATACCTTCAGTCAGCGATGCCTGCGCCATGCAATTAAAACCTTCCAAATTAAGGGAGACTTTGTCCTTGGAGTGCCATATTTCAGGTGTTTACATTTTATTTTTTTTAAAGGAAACGAGTAAAGCTTTTTGAGTGCGATTTTTTTCTTGCTTTTATTCATGATATACAGAACGTTAAAAAATTTAAAAAAAAAACCAAAATGTCGGCCGTTGCAGCTCCGCGAAAACAGGTCCTCAAATCGCGGGAGGTAAACGGCTGCCATCACTGCCCCCTCTTTGTTGATCTGAAACACAAATTCAAAGTATATTATCAATCTGTGACCCTTTGGTTATGGAATGACGGATGGGTTTTTCGTTTAGTACAAATTTCGGAAAATGGCGGCAATTTAAAAAAAAATCGAATTTTCGCGTTCTTTTTTCGCATAAAAAGATAAATAATAAATGCAAAAATGTATCTATCGAAAACACGATCCGTCATTCCGTGAAGACATATTTTTTGAGTATGCTCTCCAAATTTCAGGTCGATATGTTAATTACAGCGGTCAGGAGAATATCAGCCGTTTTTAAAAACGTGTTTTCGAGAAAAACGCGTTTAAAGTTTTGTAATGTGTTTACACAAATGTCTTTATAATTACCGCTAATCAACAATGCCTGGTCCATAGAGGCATCCCTCCTCTTCTTCTAGCTGCTCATGTTGAGCCGCTAACATCTCCCGCTGCATTTCAATAACAAAGTCTCCCTTAACGTCCAGCTCGAGCAGGACGTTATCGATTTTTTTTTAATTTCCACAGTGGCCTCACTCCTTAAGTGTCCGCCATCGATTTTGTTGAAACTCATATATGTGATAAAGCATTGAAACCTATTAGACACGTATTTTCTTTCATCCGCGAAAAAACGGTTCTAAGGGTGGAAACCACCCCTCAAAGAAATGCGTGTCGAAGGGTGGTTTTGCAGTTTCACCCACAAGCAGTCCACCGATTTGAATGAAACAAAACCAAAATTCTTCCAATGCAAATCGACGAAAAATCCACTACAGCAGAATTGAAAACAAAGTTCAATCAAGGAGTGACACCTCCCTCTGAGGGGTTGTTTCTTCCCTTAAAAAGGTTTTCCCGCAGATAAAAAAAAACGTGTCTAATAGTTTTCGATGCTCCATCACATATAAGAGATTTACCAAAATCGGAGGTGGACACTCAAATACCGAACATTCAACGATAATCAAGGTTCGATGTCTCTCGATCTGTGGATTAAATTCGTACTTTTAATCGCGATGCATTTTTTATAACGACCATTTGGGAGAAAAAGAAGAAAAGAAAAAGGGGCCAGGATTCGTGTCTCGAACACTTGGAAATGTTCCGTTTGATGTTGCGAACCAAGATGACAACGAGGCTCTCGGAAGGAACCGTGCAAGGATCGCGTCGACTTCGCTATTAATATTAATGCATTCCGTGCCGTTGTGCCGCATTGTACTCTTCGCTGCGAGTTGTCTTGGGGAATGAAAAAGACAGCGAGACTGCAAAACCGAGAGAGAGAGAGAAGGAGAGAACGACAGACATGTGTGTGTATACACACACACCCACACATGTGTGTATACATTATATATATATATATATATATATATATATATATATATATATATATATATATATATATATATATATATATATATATATATATATATATGACACAGACATCTCGTCATTGACGTGCAGATTCGCCGGCCCTCTACATGCATTCAGTCACATATTCAACGTTTCGTCTCCTCTTCGTATATTCGTCGTCGAGTTCTCGCGGACTCTTCCGTGCACTTCTGTAAGTGGCACTTTTCAACGCGAGCTCGTCTCGGTTATTTTTATTCTAATATATATATATATATATATATATATATATATATATATGCTCGATTGTCTCGCGAGGAGACGAAACGAGGCATCGTTCTCCTCTATAGTAAAACTTATGTCCTGTCCGTGTGTCTCTCGAGAGCTGTTGGCTCCGTTATAATAAAGGAATTCCACCCTCCCCAGCGTGATGTCCGACTGAATATTCAACTGGTCGCGATAAATAATAGTGGGAAAAACACAAGAGAGAGTATTATTATACGAGAGGCCCAGAGAAGGAGGGAAATAATACTCGTCCGCGGGTATACGAGGATGATGTCAGAGTCTCGTCAATGGCAATACTCTTTTTCTCCATCTCTCGCACGTGCATCGATCTCCGATCTCTCTCGCTCTCTCCCTCTCGCGTGTTTTTTTTTTTCTTATCCACCTTTCACTCGAACGCGGAGCTTCGCGGTCTTGCCACTTTTTCTCTCTGGCCCACCAACTTTTTCCTTCGTTTCTCGCGGTGGCTCTCTTCGTTTCTTCCCTTCCTTGCCCCGTTCGTTGACCCATTATCGTCGAAAGATTTTCTCCGAGCGATCGGCGATCGCGATCGTCGCGCGAATCCCGTCCACCCTGTGACCAATCAATTTTTCGCTATATGGCGACGGCGAAGCCAGTCACGGGCGTCACTCCTGGTCGGCTGGGCGATATGAAAAAAATCCATCACGTTCGACAAGTTTGCAGCGGAATTCGTGAGACTAGAAGCGGGCAGTCCCGAATAGGACGATCGGTGGTGGTTTTAGTTTTCTCGATTTTACGCCTGGTAGAACTTACTTTTCGGCACTGCGGGATGCGGATTTGTGAGATCCTACTTTTTGTCTGGGGAGTAAAGGAAAATCAGAATTTTATCGGGTCGCGGAATGAGCCCGCTTTTAGCGTTGGCTCACGCTGGGGAAAAAAATTATTGATCCAATGTCAGTGGTGTTATTGAGTGAAATTTCGTTGATTCAATTGGAAAATTGTTGGTGTATAATAATCGGATTTATTAGTCTAAACAAAACGCTGTTGACTTTAATAACATGATGAAATAAAGTTTTTTTTTTCATTAAAATATATAGTGTTAGCCGAGAACGATATATTAGTGAAACTATCTAAAAAATTATCTCGAACAAATGGTATAGTTTTGAATGCATTTTCTGGAACGAAGAAAAAAGCGTTTCAATACATGACGTGAATATTGTTGATTCGAGTACACAAGAAAAATTGAATTTGGGTCGTTTGATTCAGATCAAATTTATATTGAGTAAATATGTTATTTTATTGTTTTCACCATATCCGATATTGATTTTCAAGAACATTATTCGTTTGAATATTAATATTTTATTTTGATTGAAAAATATTGAGCGAATGTCTGAATTGGTTGAAAAATTATGCGAAAATAAAATTTGTTTCTTGCGCATTTGGTTGAAAAAATTCAACCAAATCATGGCCGAGCGCCACCGAAATTATAGGTGTGAGGAAACCGGTAGTTCTCGGAGTAACCGCTAGAAGCCGCAAGCGCGCTCGTTTCTCGTAAGCGTAGCGCGAACCGAAAATCTACTTCAGGCGGTCCTCTAGTTTGTCGGCTGTTTTTTTACGGCTTTTTCAATAATTTTTTACGGGCATAGCATCGAAATAATCAATCTCATTGTTTTTGCATAATCTTTATTAACGTTTAAATAAGCTTTACACATTTTTTGGAGTCAAAATATATAATAGAATAAAAGTTATAGTGGCCGACAGGAAGACATCAAGTAAAAGAGGTGCTTAACGGTGACCAAGATTGCGGCTGTTCTGCTTATCTGAAATAAAAAAACCAAACGGCATTTTAATCTTCATATTTAAGACTAGCGATTGAACTAGAGTGACTTCTAAATTACATAAATTGACTTTTTTATACACTTTTGAAAATTACATTCTATTTTTTACTCATTTTTTCTTAAGTTTTTCGCTCGTACAACAAAAAACTATCGAAGCACTCATGATAATCCTAGTTCAATCGCTGGCTTATAACATATTAAAGATGCTGTATAAATTTGAACAAGATCGGTGCAGTAGTTTCTGAAATATCGTGGTCACCGTTTCGAAAAATGGTGCTTCGAGAAAAACGCGTTTGAAAGTATACCTGCTCCGTATACCTGCTCCGTTCCAGGGCCGTAACTTGTGAACCACTTCGAATATCGAAAAATCCTTTGGCACACATTTTCTACACATGTTGTAGATGTGATTTATGAAGAAAAAAAATCGATTTTTTCGACCTGAGAAACTAGAGGACCGCCTTAAATGTCGGAGCAACTCTAAAGAGTATCGCTTCTTGGCCTGTGGCCAAGAAGTGTAGTATCTGTTCTTATCAGTTGAATATCTGATATTCTCTCCATAGATATTCTATTGGATATCTGATATCTTCTCCACTATTATCGTGGATGATCATTCTAATGCTCACTTTTTATTTAAGATTTAAAACAAATTGAAAAACTTTCGTCCCATGGCGTATTCGTTTTGATGCAGTAAAGAAATAATTAATTCTATTGATTATGTTTTTGTACGAAATAAAAAATGTTGTAGCAACCGCTTTATTATTTCATCCATACATCTACGGATTGTACATAGAATGATGTCAATAGAATATAATTTTATTTGAAGGATAATGGAGATATTCAGAGAACAGAAGAGATTGTCACATAAAATAATATGTTATTTGAATCAATCACATTTTCCAATATTTTATAGTATTGTAACAATCTCATATATCGGTGGCACTCCGCGATCAGACATTTATTTGAATCAAACAATATATTTTTTTCGTTCAATCGGTTTTTTTTCTCACTGTAGCACTGATATTCGGAATCCGCTGCGTTTGGATTTGGTCGTTCGGTGTTTCAAAAATTGATTATTTCTTATAAATATTTCACGCTTCTGGCCGATTTTTTGTGAATTTTTTTTAAATCCCGCTTATCCTGATCACGGCCGCGTCAATTTTTTGACGCAGTTTAGAATTAGTGCGGAAATAACGGGATTGGGCCCAACAGAATTCAGTCGGACTGAATGTTTTGGGTTCAACCAAGTTACCCCGGGGCGCGGAGGAGCTGCCCCCCTAGAAGAAAAAATAAGTCTATTATCTGCCCCCCCTTATCTCTTCCGCGAAACTAATATGACCTGCCCCCCCCCCCCCCCCCTGGAGGCTCTTGAGTCCAACGATTCAGCAGATTGACGTCAGGACGGAATTCTAGTATTGGCATTCATGTTCAGCGGCTCAAAATTAATACTGAAAATCAACGAAATCGTGACGCGATGCAATGAAATTTATTCGATCCAACTGACTCAAATGAAAATTCCTTTTTGGACTCGGGCATAGCGTTGTCTGTGCGAATTTCATTCCACGATAATTATTCAATATAATGAGCCTTACAAACAATAATTTAAACGAGCCGCAAGGCAATAAAAACATACATTCACATTAACACACAAATATCTGTCTCATAAAAGCATGGAGACTCCAGCAGCAATAAAACAATACAGCACTGCAAACTTCCATTTGAATGAAAACCTCGTAGATAGTCAGATAATTATTCTTCCATACAATCATCAGTGCCGCAATTATTTACCGGACGTCCTTTTTTGTTATTATTGGTCGTTCAGTTTCTTTCAATCAGAGGGGAAAAAAGGGCCGGATTTTTGGGAAAACAAGTTCGCAATTCATCGCAGTCACACTTTTCGCGCTGCACAATAATTCGCGGGGGTTCCTCGTGTCCGAAATAGGCGTCGTTGCATCTGGAATTGTCGAGGTGTATGAGCCTGGGGCTCGAGAGAAAAGTCGTCTCTATGGGGCCTTCTCGCCATAAGTATAGCCGCAGGGGGCTGCGCGTTTCGCTGAGCGCGGCCGAGCAAAACTTACCACAAATCTTCGACTGCAAATATTCTTCTCTCTACGAGTGCAGTGATGCAGTCTCGTCGTGCCATACACACACACACTCACACACACACACACACACACACACACACACACACACACACACACATATACATATATACATACATACATACATACATACATATATATATATATATATATATATATATATATATATATATATATATATATATATATATATATATATATATATATACATACATACATACATACATACATATATATATATATATATATATTGTAACGTTGCGTTACCATATAGAGACTATCCGAGAAAGGTGAGGTAAGCGGGCTGGCGTAGCTCAGTTGGTCAGAGCAGTCGACCGGCAATCGAAAGGTCCCGGGTTCGAATCCCGGCCCAGAAGCGCACCGCATTTTTTTCGGATAGTTCTCGTGAGTTTTTTTCGGGGGATTACAAATGGCGCCCAACAGCGGCCCACGGCCGAATCAAGGATATACGGAACCAGAATTGTTCTTGATTGCCGTGGAAAAGAATCCCCTCCCTGAGAAAAGAGTCTCATTGAGCTAGCCCCTCCCTTCCCCTCAGGCCAGGACGGTCTGTAGTACCCCTTCCCCCTTCCGTCCCTCAGACAATCCCCGCGTCTGTCGTAGTTCCCATTGCGTTGAGATTAGTTTGGGCAAAAATTCGAGTCGACCCTCCAGAGCCGGATCGACTCTGGCAGGGGGGTTTGTAACGTTGCGTTACCATATAGAGACTATCCGAGAAAGGTGAGGTAAGCGGGCTGGCGTAGCTCAGTTGGTCAGAGCAGTCGACCGGCAATCGAAAGGTCCCGGGTTCGAATCCCGGCCCAGAAGCGCACCGCATTTTTTTCGGATAGTTCTCGTGAGTTTTTTTCGGGGGATTACAATATATATATATATATATATATATATACACACACACACACACACACACATATGTTACGGTGTATGCATTGCAAAGAAAGGATTAAAACTCCTCCCGAGATATTCGGATATAATATCCACTCTCGCGTGAATTATCACGCCGTTAGTTAAAGCGCGATATCCGCTAGGGGGAGAGTTATTATTCCCCGATGATTTAATGGAGTCTCACTACTACTATAGACTCGCTGTGTGTATGACCATTCACCCTGGACTGCCGTACACTCGCGCTATGCGCGCACCTCGAAGTTCTTCGGGAATATGCTCCCTTGCATGCTCACGGCTCAAAAAAAAAAAACAGTATCCGAAAAGTGAAGTTCCAACGAGTGAACATCGAGTGTATTTACAATAAGTTTGTATGACTCGCGTTCCTGGGATGGCAATGTTTCCATCGAGGTACAGCTCTATCAGCTTCGTGCGCAACTTGTTGGAAAACGCCGGACCAATTTCGAACATCTTTCTCTCTCTCTCTCTGTCTCTCTCATTAATTTCATTATGTAGAGGTTGGGCTGTGTCGGAAAGGCATTTTTATTTTTTTGTGTCCGATCATTTGCGTTTAATGTTGCGGTGTTTTGTGCGTATGATTTGTTCGATTTTGGCATTTAAGGGGATATATACACCTAGAAGCCGGAAAAAAGGTAATATTTGTGAATTTTTTTAAGGAAAACTATTTGAAATTTCGGATTGGGGTTTTGATTATCTAAAAGTATATACATACGAAAATATGTTGAGGTTTCTTTATTTAAAAATATCAAAAATATACAAGGATATTGCATGATCCTTGGAGCGTCGTAAAAAAAATCTGCGTATACGGTACCCACTGGCGTTTCTTAAAAAATCATCTGAAAAAAAAAACAAAAAGATTATTAAATTAGATACTATAATCTAGTACTTGTCATAGCCGATTTTGGAAATATCGATTTATTACAAAATGGCGGACGTTTGAACATAAATAGTGATTTTTGGGCCAAAAATTAGTTATTATTTTGCCGATAAAACAAAAACTAAGTAACGGAAAAAAAATCCTATGACAAGTACTAGATAATGGTGTATAGAATAACCACAAAAATCCTCAAGGCAATCGGTTCATTGGCTTTCGAGAAATTTTGGGTACCGATTTGAAAAACGTGGTTTTGAGAAAAACGCGTTTGAAAATTTGGGAATGAATAAATCGTGAAATTTGTCAACTTACATGGAACCATCGATACTATCGATTAAGGGGGGATTGTCTTTTTTTCGCAAAATTTACCGCTTTTTGGGAATTTTTTTGTGAAGAAAGTATACAACGGAAAACTTGTGAAACTTGGCATATAGTTTTATTGATCTGTTTACTACATACAAAATTTTTTTTTAACAATTTCATAAAAAAATCCGCCTCCCACCCCCCTCGACGCGCGATGGTCCTTTTTTGATGGTGTGCACGATTACAGCCTTCACGTTCATCCTGCAACAAAAACCCAAAAAGCATTTTACTTTAGACACATATAGCTATCGTTCGATGAAGGAAAAAAAAAATTGACGATTTGGTGACGTTTTGAACTTGAAGTATCGATTTTTCGAAAAAAATTGATCGATTTTTTGTTATAAATAAAAAACTATTAAACATATTGCTTTTTTGCTTCATCAAACGATAAAAGGATGTCAGCTGAGCATTCCGTCCAAATTTGAAGGCAATCGGTTGAACAGTTTTTGAGAAATCGTGCACACCATCAAAAAAGGACCATCGCGCGTCGAGGGGGGTGGGAGGCGGATTTTTTGATGAAATTGTTTAAAAATTTTGTTGTATGTAGTAAACAGATCAATAAAACTATATGCCAAGTTTCACAAGTTTTCCGTTGTATAGTTTCTTCACAAAAAAAATCCCAAAAGGCGGTAAATTTTGCGAAAAAAAAGACGATCCCTCGTTTGGTTTTTGTGGCAGATCTGGTTTGAACACTTAATCAAGCTGCTAATCTCATCTTTATAATTAACATGCTAGCACTCATAGGTCATGTTCGTTAACATATACGTTATTATTTTTAGTTCTATGTTCACTTCATTGTATTATTAGTTCACCTGATCTGTAGATCTATGGCCTAAAGGTTTTAACCAAGGCATAAAATGAATTATCAACCAATCAATCTCTCTCTCGCTCTCCAAACCCAGTACACCCACTTCGAGAACCGAAGTGCCAAATACGCGTCGTCAAAATTCTTCGCTGCGAATAAAATTGAATCGTTCCCAAAATCAAACGAAGTGTCAAGTTCTGGAGATTTCGTTCGAAATCCTACCGAAGTGTTTAAATGACCGAGGCGTGCGCGCGATTTCCCGTGAATTGCCATTTTCCGCCAGACGACCGATAATCGTAAGGTGGATGTGCAGCGAAGTCCGTGGCAGTTGGAACTGGGTGAACCAGAAGTCGTGGACCAGCCGATGTCGGGAAACGGCGAGCGAGGGGCGAGAGTGCGGGGTGAGATTCGTCGGTCATCCACGAACGCGCGGATTAGAAGAACGTGCCTGCCGCAGGGAACACGTGCCACAACCACTGGGAACGCACGCGCGCGCGCGCTTTCTTACCCCTCGCTTCTCACTCTCTTTTGCCAGCCTCGCTGACTCTCTCGCCGAATTTATACGCGGACTGGCTGCCGGCACGACTGAACGGAATTCTCAACGAGTCCGTACCTTTGGAGCTCTTCGGCACTGCGAAGCAGTATCTGTATATATATATATATATATATATATATATATATATATATATATATATATATATATATATATATATATATATATATAAAATGAGGAAGCGATATTTTGAACCCGTTGTACGATGTCATGTTATTTTTATTTTTTTTAAAGCAAACGAGTAAAGCTTTTTGAGTGCGGTTTTTTTCTTGCTTCTATTCATGATATACAGAACGTCAAAAAAATTTATTTTGAAAAAAAAAACAAAATGGCGGCCCTTGCAGCTCCGCGAAAACAGGTCCTTAAATCGCGGGAGGTAAACGGCTGACATCACTGCCCCCTCTTTGTTGATCTGAAACACAAATTCAAAGCATATTATCAATCTGTGACCCTTTGGTCATGGAATGACGGATGGGTTTTTCGTTTAGTACAAATTTCGGAAAATGGCGGGAATTTAAAAAAAAATCGAATTTTCGCGTTTTTTTTCGCATAAAAAGATAAATAATAAATGCAAAAATGTATCTATCGAAAAAACGATCCGTCATTCCGTAAAGACATATTTTCTGAGTATGCTCTCCAAATTTCAGGTCGATATGTTAATTACAGCGGTCAGGAGAATGTCAACCATTTTTAAAAACGTGTTTTCGAGAAAAACGCGTTTAAAGTTTTGTAATGTGTTTACACAAATGTGTTTATAATTACCGCTAATCGGCAATGCCTGGTCCATAGAGGCATCCCTCCTCTTCTTCAAGCTGCTCATGTCGAGCCGCTAACATCTCCCGCTAATTTCAAGGACAAAGTCTCCCTTAAAATCACCTTTTTCCACATATATACAGGGGAAAAAAATACGATGATGAAGTTTGCATCGTCGGAATGCAAAGAAAATTTATTCTTTTTAATTCTGAAAAATTTGCTGGCTGTGAACATCACTCAAACGTCTTTACGTCTTCTTGGAGATTTACGACCGCAATTTGCAAAAGAATAAGGCCTTGGATAAGCATATGAGTAAAGATATGGAAAATCAACAAAAAATCATTGCATTCTAAGGATGTAAACTTCAATAAAATACGACGGTTTTGGCAAAACATTTAAAGGGGAGTTTCACCCCCTTGATTGCGAGATATTGCAAAAACAAAAAACACGCATCCGCTACTTTTCCATCCTCCATACATCGTAACCCCCCCGACAAAGACTCCAAGAGAACTATCCGAGAGAAAATGCGGTGGGCTTCTGGGCCGGGACTCTGAACCCGGGACCTTCCGATTGCCGGTCGACTGCTCTGACCACTGAGCCACTTTCTCGGATAGTCTCAATATTCGTAACGCATCGTTACAACATGTACAAATTTAAGTCTCGATCGGATGAAAACTTTCGAAGATACGCATTGAAAAGTGCATTTTTGCAACAAACAATATCAAATTTATTGTCATTCGCACCGTTCCTACCTCCAATGCTTAGTGCTCGGGAATTGAAACATTATTACAATTAAATTTTTTTTCGTTTCTCGTTCCTGTTGTATCCCCGGCTCGAGAACCCGGGATAGGTATTTTGGGGATCGTTGCGAAATTAAGAGTTGGAACTCAAGTTCGTTGAATAGGAATATAAGTTTATTACTGGGCTGGTCTTATAAATGAATTTACAGTGTGTCGGTCATACCTTAGGACCGAAACGTTCAAAAGCCCACCAAGGACTGTCTGTTCCCTGGTGTCTTCTCTTAATTGTCGTCTCTGATTGTCGTAATTTGCCCCAGATCAAGCATCATAAGATGCTTGGTCAGGACGTGTCGCAAAGTGTCTTTTTGACGTTTGCATTTTGGCGAAAGTGTAACTCTCGCAGGGAGGGCAACAAAGTGGAACTCTTGCAGTTGCGCAAACACTTTTGTATTCCACAAGTTTGCGGACACAACATTCCATTACAGACTTATCGGTGAAAAATGAAAAACCCTCCCATTTTCATGGGTGCGTTTCACGCCTTAAAAATGTGCCTCCTCAAAGATAAAGAAACATGCGTTTCGACTATTTTTACCCACTCTACAAACACGCCAAATTTAATCAACATCGGAGTGGGGATCAGCTCGAGACGTTTCCTTGTCAAAGTAACGTAATTATTCAATCTCAGGTCGCCAACGATATATTCAGAGGAAGCACGAAAATATTAACTATTCCGAGCATTCGTTACCTCGATGGAACAAATTCTTAAAACCACCTAATATTGCATTTTTTTCAATAACGAATTCGTTGTCATATCTCAACAACGGATTTGGTCTGTTCAAGTCATTTTTTTCCAGTATCGTACCGTAGCGTGTGACAGTTTCAAACCCTATAAGTTTTCATTGTATTTTGGTCAATTAAAGCTTATACTAAAATGTTCTTCGATAAAAATATAATTGTGCTGTATTTATTGATAAGTTCGTATTGCTTTTTGGTATGAAGCAGGAGCGTATGAAGATTTATTCGCTAATGTATCGGACAAGCTTGTTAAAAAATATCGTCAGGCATTTGAAATGGAGCGGTCGTTTGCGCGCGTGTGCACTCAGTGACTCTTAGCGATAGTGCAAAGAACCATACGATCCAGATGATATATGTGTGTGTGTGTGTGTGTGTGTGCATGCATACTATATATATATATATATATATACAGTGTAGTGTGCATATATATATGGGGCATTCCATACGAATTCGACCTAGGTCTGACCCTCGACCCCTCAAATCTGGTTCCCGATTTTTCCTATCATTACTCTCACTCTATCAAGCAATTACAATTTTTTTCAGATTTTTCAAAATAAATTTGAGCGCGTCATGAATTTTTGAATTTTTTTTTAACACCTCGATGGCCGTAATCGAAAAATCTGAAAAAATGCCCAAAAATACAGTGTCAGATATAAAAAATGTTAGTGTAAAATTCATAATGTCTGGGCTTTTGCTTCAACCCGTTTTTTAGCTTTTTGAGCAAAAAAAATGAAATAAATAAGAAGCAGAGGTCAATTCACTGTAGACTGTTTCTCGAAATTTTGTATGCATAATAACAGATTTTTAAAAAAATTTCTCCGATTTTTTAAAAGTGTATTTTGTAATTTTCGATTTTTTTTATCATGGTTGACGAAAACCCTAATTAGGGGTTGAAGCAAAAGCCCAGACATTATGAATTTTACACCAACATTTTTTATATCTGACACAGTATTTTTGGGAATTTTTTCAGATTTTTCAATTACGGCCATCGAGGTGTTAAAAAAAAAATTCAAAAATTCATGACGCGCTTACATTTGTTTTTGAAAAATCTGAAAAAATTGTAATTGCTTGATAAAGTGAGAGTAATGATAGGAAAAATCGGGAACCAGATTTGAGGGGTCGAGGGTCAGACCCAGGTCGAATTGGTATGGAATGCCCCATTTATATATATATATATATATATATATATATATATATATATATATATATATATATATATATATATATACACTACACTGTACAAAATACTGTACGCACTTGACCATTTACTTGGCATTGTCCGTCGCGCACTTTATCTTGTCCAGTGGTGTAAATATAAACATATATATGTATACATTAAACCGACACACATGCAGAACCACATCTGATGGACTATACACGGCTATAGATCATATGATTCATGTGGTCCTCCACATATGTATGCATATAAGTGTCCGTGTAAGCTATATCTACACTCACGATCAGCAAAAAAAATTGAAGTAGCAGAACATTCTTGGAAAAATTCAGTGACGTGAATTTTCACTGTGGGCTTTCAAAATTACGATTATATACGATTAGATACTTGATAAAGTATCTAATCGTATCACTTCATATTTCGATACGATTAGATACGGTCAGTATCGATTATACAAATCCAAATATCTCGGATCACTACCAAATATATTATAGCGATCCGAGATATTTAGATTTCTTTTTCGATTTATTGGGTGACCTTGAATGACCTTGAACGACTTTGACTCCGGAATGTTTTTCATGCGGCTTGAGGTGCTCCACAAGATGCTTGAAAGAAAATGTACGATTCCACTTTAAAAAGTGGAGGTGACCTTCATTGTGCGTCAACGCCTCCACCGAAATAAAAAAAATTGGTCGCATTTTATGGCCCCCTTCACATCGTACGACCTTTGTCTGGAACATTTTTTTGTGACGTCGATAATTACCGAGTTATTTCGGGTGGCAGAGATAAGAGGGACACCCTGTATATATATAGTGTCCATTTAGTTGCTCGCGTAAACGTCCAACATCTCTCGGTAATAAGTACTGAGGTATATAGAAGCATATGCTATATAGATGACACACGTCGAGAATATCCCGCACACCGCGGATAGACGTGACGTCACGGAGCAAGACGAGCGCAAGGGATTTCCCCTTTGGGTTATAAGCTTCCGCGCCTTCAACAGCTAGTTAGCTAGCACCATCGACGCCTCGTTCCCCTAGTCCCCGGGCCGTCCTCTTTTCTCCATGTAGCATCGGAGAGCAGCTGGGTCACGTGCAACCTGCTGCCGGCCGCGTTTGTTCCTCGCGCGAGAAATACGTGCGAGAGTTTCGTTGCTCGCGGCGACGAGAAGAGCATACAACAGACGGTTTTGGAGTCAGCCGCTCTCCTTCTCACTGTCTCTCTCTCTTTCTCTCACGCTCTCGTCCGTGCCAATCGGTCTTCACTCACTTCCGTTCTCGCGCTTGACCACTTCCGAAATCGCGTCGTCGCTTAGTCGTGACCCCGATTCGTACATTGTGTAAGGCAAAGTGTGGCTGCTTCGCTTCTGTCAGATTTGGTACAGGCACTTTATACTTTGATGAAGGCGGTGTTTAATTCCTATTTATATATTCTAAACAATCCTAATCTTCGTAGTTGTCATCTTGACGATATTTTACCGGCTCGTTACACACATGCGGGCCAATGACTTCGGTTCTGCATTCCGTTCGTTCAAGAGAGAATTACTTTTTCGGTGACAACCTCGTGGAGAATGAACGATTATCGCGAGGAGGTCGCGGTACTCGCTACAATCTTTGTGAATATTTGCTCACTGGAAAAGTGTCGACTCGCGCTCCTCACTATTAGGGGAGACGCACCATACATCGGATACTTTTATTTGAATTGAAATTGAAAAAAAGCAAACAGGTGCTAAGTCCTTTAAATTTTACGATATTATGATCTTCATGTCATATGCAACAAGAGGCTAGTAATTATTTTACTTATTACATTTCAATATTTCGAGTTATGTTATGTTCTACAAAAAATGACAGAAATCATAATTTTCAAAATTTCAATTTTCAATTTAGGGAACCTTTTTTATATAAAATAAAACGAAACGTTTATTCTTTTAACTTTGTAATTATTATCGACCAATCAGTCTTTATGAGTAAATCTTTGATTAGGTGGCAACATTTTGGCACAAACGGATATCCAATATTAGACTCGATTAAGTATCCGATATCAATATTTGACATTTTCGAATACGAACGGTAATATCGTTGTACATATTGCTATTTTTGCGAATATATATTTACTGAGTAAAATAAATGCTATAGTTTATAAAAAATAACCAAAACATAAATCATTTAGACCTGCTTCAAAGAAAACAACACTTTATAACACAAAAAAGTTTTTTTTTCACGCCGACGAATAGTAACATCGGTACAATATTGTACCATTTGTATTGCTAGGCAACCAAACGTTTTTCAGTGGCGACATCAGTGTATAAAATGAAAAACCGATGTCGCCATAGGACAACTCGAGTTAGGCCACTATCCGAAGTAAGGTAGTCCTATCGCTTCACACTAGTCATGCCACTGATCATACTTGAGACTTGTACAATTCATATTTTTAACATATGCAACAAAAAAATTGTAATAACTAAATTTTCCATGTGTACACTGTTTAATGAATGTTCACATTTATTTAGAAAAATGAAAAAATAGTCATTCCAACGATTCGCGCAGTATTTCTACGTTTGATATTTGGCAATATTGGTTCTATCTCCGTCTCTTTTGACTCAACCAGGCGAGTTTAACCTCCATGCTTTTCAACGTCGATCTGTCAAAACAATGTCAGGTGCGGGAAATATAAAGCATTGTATTCGGGCCACGTTCGGTAAAAAGCGTGGAAAATTTGTGTCGGCGAAATGTGTCGATTAAAAATGAAATATGTGTGGAAATTCGAATGAGTGAGATGAGGTTAGGTCTACAGTAAGCTGTTGCCTTTCTGTCACTCTCTTTATCGTAGCAAGTGGTAATAAATCCAATACCGGAAGTTCAAATTAAACTTGATATTACATAAAAATTAGGTCAATAAGCGTAATTTTTTCTGAGAGCACTGGATTACTACAAGTGTTAAGTATGTAAAGCTGATTATTTTTAAGAATCTGACGGATTCCCGCTATTATATACAATTTTGTAGCGACCGGAAATTGGGTTTTTGTATGTCGTCTCGGAATTCCTTCACAAAAATACCCAATTTTAATATTTTTTTTCTCGGTAATTAGGTCGATAAACGACCCTGACATTTTACAGAGACGATTATTAATATATTCAGTGAAGCTCAAAAAAAAATTATGAAAATCCCATGGATTGAAGCCAGGCGATAGGACACCTTAAGGGGTTACCCCTACTTGCGATTTTGAAAAAATCGATATTTTTTATTGCATTTTTTTGAAGTATAAGTATCTGAGAATATGTCCTGAAAATGTCAAGTCGATCCGAACAAAATTGACTGAGATATGAGCGTTGAAAGAGAAGAATCCGCGTTGAAAGAGCGTTGAAAGAGAAACTTTAAACTTTTACTCGAACACTAATGAACCGATCTTCTTGAAATTTTGCAGGCTTATTTAATACATAAAAATGTAGTCTTTAATCGTTCGATTCTTTTTTTCGAAAAAAAATGGCCGTTTTATAGCCAAAAAACGGCCGTTTTTTTCGTTAAAATTGAACCATTAACTTTGACTGTCCGCCATTTTGTGAAAAATGAATATTTTTTTAAATCCTTCGATTAAAGACTAGTTTATACTTATATTTGACTAAATCCATCCGCACTTTTTTCTTCAGATGATCCGCTTCGCCGCAATGTTGGTCACCGCAAACCGTGTATATAAAAACATTATTCCATTGACGGCCATTTGCCACTAAACAATGTAATATTTTTCAATAAAAAAATTACTGAAAGTTCTTCAAGATGTGTTCTTTAAGATGGTATATTGATCGATTAAAAAAGTTTTGTAGTTTTCTTTTAAAAAAATCATGAAAAAGGCCTTTTTTTGCGCTACAAGTGGGGGTAACGCCTTAAGCAACTATTCGATATATGGTGCTTCTTCCCTACAATGCCATCGTGTATCGTTAGGGTCTTTGGGCGAGTGGATAGGACGAGCTAGTCCAGATATAGGACTAGACGAGTAGTCGGACTGACGTATACGTCAATTATCGTAGCGGGAAATTAAATCAGCCTGAGCTCTATTTCCGAGAGACCCTCTGGCATGCCACGTAAGACGAGAGCAGGGCCATTATCTAGTCAACATATTTTTTTTTTCACTCGACTCGTTCGTCGCAATAGAACTCTCACACCGTGCTCCATGAGGTCTCGCTACATTCTTGGACAGCGCATTAGTCGAGAGAGAAACGGAAAAATTAATAAATTGACTTCTTCCTCGATTATAATTTCACAAAGCTATGCATGTATGTCGTCGGCATGGTTGACCGAAAAGATATCGTCGTCGTGTGGATGACCGAAAAATCGATAATAATTGTTGATGACCATGAAAAAGGTACCATTCATTCGTTTCGTCAAGCTGAAGTATGCGTCTTTGGAATGCGATAAAAATAAAGGAGGCTCGAGAGTTCGGCCGATGAATGTTGGAAGATACTCTGATTTTTTTGGCCGCCGATACGTCCAATAAAAATTCAATTACGAAGTTTCCATGCGTTCCGTTGCATCGTTTACGAGGCAAAAAAAAATCGGAATCTAGACAATTTAAGACAGTTTCTTGTGAAGAATCGCGAATTGAAACGGCATGTTTATTGTCAACGTGCGCAGTGAATGCGTCAGGAAGAAAATCACGTTTCGCCGTCAGAAACTCTGCTGAATTGCGTAGACTGACATTTTTTATCTCGTACACCATGTAGTGTATTGATATTGGTATAATTTATTGAAACACCGAAAGTGAATTTTTATTGAACGTATCAACGTTTCAAATAATAAGTCAGCACCCCTTAAAGTCTTCCTTTCGCGGAGTGCCGTATTTTGTGGCGCATAAGCTGAGCCACTTAAGAGCTTAAGAGAACTGAGCTTGTGACGCTTAATGACAATAAGTTACAGTCAATTATAGTTATAACTTTATTTCATTCAATCAATTATTTTTATAATGATCAATTATCGATAATAATATATTATTGAATAATTGTAAATTATTGATTTATATTATTCATATATATATATATATATATATATATATATATATATATTGTATAAAGAGAATCAATTATCATTATACTTTTCTTTTCTATTATACAATTATTACCTATACCCAACGATGCTTTGGAATAAAAGATTCTGCATAAATTTTTACATTTTCCGTGAAAAATTGCGGTCGCAAAAATTCATCTGCTAGTCACATTTTTCCAAGTTTTATCGTAAATGTTTTCTTCAAACATTCGTGACCCCCTATTTTTATTGTCGATACGGAAACTTTAGAATTTTATTTACATGCGTAGAGCAGTTTATATCAGACATCTAGAGTTATTTAGTACATAAATAATTATGTACTAAATAACCCTACATAAATAATTAGTACATAAATAATTAGTAATAAGCATGTCACCTCCATAAAGTGCCGTAAAAATGAGACGATTTTAAAAGCCGTCATTTTTTGTTAAAAGCTTGGTAACTTGGCTTGAAATTTACCAGCATACTGGAATGTATTTTTACCTTACTGTAGACGAAAATCAGTTAAGGTAGTTCCTCTGCGAAAATCTCAACCAAAAGTTTACATACCATGTTCATGTTTAAAAGATTGATAATTGGTTTAATTAGTAATGAATAAAATTAAAAACTACGCAATATTGACTGGGTACTCGTAGATAATACGATGGATATCATTTATTGCCGTAAAATATATTTTGTATTGTGTTTTTGATCGACCATTGCCAGTAAACTTTTTGCCGGGACTGTCCAGGCTTTGCCCCAATTGTTTTTTTTTCCAGGCTTTGCACCAAAATTGTGAAGGCTTCTCATGGTTATATCTTGGAAACTAGATGGTGAATCATTCTCATTTTTTTTCACATTATTCGTGATATCTTACTGTAGCTTATCCTCGTTTTTTATCAATTTCTTAATTTTAGTTCTGACGGTAGAATTAATGATGCTCTGTTTGCCCATCATAACGCATTTGTTACGTGTAAACCAAGCCAACTTTAAGTGTAAATATCTCAGGTTTGGGGTGGTCAAACTTATTCAAATTGCACAGATGTTTGGATAATGTATTAAATAACGTATATGTCAAATGTCAACCATTTCTCAATTCAACTCTTCTGTGGAGGTACTACCTTAATTGTCGAATATTCGTGTTCGTGAAAGCCTTAACATTAAGCGGTGAAACGCGCGACCCTTCTCAATTTTTTTTCAGCCCGCACAATTTTTGGTCCAATTCAGTGTACAAAAATGACTCAAATGTTTTTCGGAGTCTTCATTAGAGATCTACATTTCAAATGTGCACAAAAATGTTATGGCGATAGTGATAATAAAGGAATGAACCGTAACGCGGATCATTTTCACGAGCAGGTGGTGGAAAAAGGAGATGGGGTTGAAAATGAGAGTTTTGAGAGTCGTGGCCGCAACGATCGGAACGAGACTTCAAATACAACACAAAACCAAGCAGGCAACAATGGGTATTTTCATTAGTGCGCTGGAGTGGTGCTCAAACGAGAGAGACAGAGAGAGAGAGAGAGAGAGAGAGAGAGAGAGACAGATGAACCGCAAGTCTTCGAGATGCGCGGCGAGGAAAGAACGGTAGATATTTCGTGAGGTTTTTATCGGGTCCGACCAGCATTCCGAGCTGCGTAGCGAAGACTCGCCCGGTGGCACCGGAAAAACGCCAACCTCACGAATCGGCCCTCATCTTCTCTCTCGATCATTCTCTGTCTCTCAATGACGAAGCTGAGAATACACGAAGGGGTTCGATTAGGAGACCGCATATATATATACATACCCCTTATGAAATACACGCGTGTGTTCTCTCTCTCTCTCTCTCTCTCTCCCTCTCTCTCTCCCTCTCTCTCTCGCGGCTCGCATCTTTCGTCGCTGTCTCTCTCTGCCGAAAAACCGAATGAATCTCGTTTTATGGTCGATCAAAGTCCAATGTGAATGCCGCTCACGGAGAATTTATCGTTGCGCGAAGTACGTCATTATGACATCGTTACCGATGTTTTTAGCGATCCCTGCCCCAAGCACACACACCCTCGGAGGTCACAAAAAGCTCAAAGCTCTTTGAAGATTCTTCGAAAGTGTATATATATGTGTGTGTGTGTGTGTGTTTCCGCCCCGCGCCCGCCCTGGTAAAACGGATACGCACTTCGTTTCCTTCAATGACCTTTTTTCAAAAAAATGTCGTTACCTCATTATTTATTCGTAACTCGGGATTTTCGCACGCGCATTTCTCTCGAGAAGCAACCTGATTTTGCCGCAAGCCGAAAAGAAGCACGCGAGACTTTATACTGTCGGGCTTTTTTCGACAGACCCCTCGCTTTTTAGTGTACGTGAAATTGCCAAATAGATATTAGTACATTGGGTGTACGGATAGTTGCTGAATTTTCATTCAATATTTTCAATTAGAATCCTCGAGGGTCGTGCGATTAATTATCTTACGAATATAGTTTATGTCTGATAATAATCAATGATTCTCCTGATTGTCTAATCATTTGTCGAACTTGCCGAATCTGTTTCCTAATTATTGAAAAACGAAAATAAATCATTTCCTTATAGTGTTGTTTTTTCGGGAATTTTTTTAGGAGGGAAAAAAACAAGTGGGCCCAGTAAACAGTGACGTATCTTTTCGGGTATATTTGAAATGTATAAAAAAAAATTCAGCATGAGACAATAAATGACTGCAGATTTATCAGCCTATTCCATGTGCGTCTTGCCACTGCAGCCCCAATCGGCTGGTAAAATGCATCGTAATTCTTGACTGAAACAGAAAAAAACCAATAAAATTTTCAACTGTCATAATTTTTTCTTCTGGGTGAATTAAGAAAAAGCTGAAAAAAATCGTAAATTCATAACTTTTCTCAAGTTTGAAAAAAAAATGTTAAAAAAACACCTTAACCTTCAATTCACTTAGAAGAGATTTTCATACTGAAGGATATAAACTTTGGTTTGACTCAATAGGTCGTTCAGTTTTTTTGCTATCACGCCCGCCAATTTGGAAAAATCGTAAAAATGAAAACTGGAGATAACGCGCTTCCAAGTTTTCAATAGGAGGAAATATCAATATCAAATATCAATCGCTTCTCTGCTTTTGGCCTTGTGTCTTCGAAAATATTTACAATTGGCCTCTGTAACTTTGCAAGTATATTCATGGATAGCTTATCTATCGATTTAAGCAATTTAATAAAAAACGATTTTTCGGACATTCTCATTCAGGCTCCCGCCTTAATACAATTAGCTCCCTGCCGAGAGCAAATCGTACATGTATTTTCAGATTTTCGTCTGAGAATTGGCGCTTTTTCGGCCAAAATGATCCACAAAGCGAAACTGCCTAGGAGTAGAGAGCACCGGGAATATAGCTCCTATACGTTAGTGCAGTACAGCGAGAAAAACAAGACAAAATGGGCAGCTAAACGAGGGAACAAAAGTTGTTCGTGTATCTTCGTTGGTGAGAGAGAGAGAGAGAGAGAGAGAGAGAGAGAGAGAGAGAGAGAGAGAGAGAGAGAGAGAGAGAGAGAGAGAGAGAGAGATCTGGCTCGCCCAATTCCGACGTAATTCCCTCGGCACATCGCGAAATTGCTTATTAGACTTTGGAAAAGTTGATTCGCGGGGGCATAAGTGCGGGGTCTCGGAAATTAGGCCTATCCGCCGACCTACGCTCACTCTCTCTCTCCCCCTTCTCTCTCTCGCTCTCTCTCTCTCTCTCTCTTGTTTCACTCTCACCCACTCTCTTTTCTCGGAGATGATCCTACCTAAGCTGCACTACAGAGGTAGAATATATAACTACCTGCGAGTTTGTAACGATCCCCGTCTACTCTGGTCCTAACGTTCTTCTCTCTCGCTCCAACAAAATCATTTTCGCGGTTCTTTTATTGTTGTTATAGCCCCTACCTTCTCTTTCTTTCCGCGTGGTTGTCGCTATATATATATATATATATATATATATATATATATATATATATATATATATATATATATACACACATACATTTCCCATACTAATTCCTCATACGTTCGTAAGCTTCAGCTGCACAAGAGAAAAACCACTTTGAATACTTGGAATACCATTTGGAATACTTTCACTCATCGTCATCTGCCACTCTTTGAACCATTTTTTCGATCATGGTGGAAATGACTATCAATGTTTCGAATTGCCCAACGCAACGGAACATTAGGTTCGATTAGCGAAGTGCGAGTGGGGATGGATATGGGAAAGGGTTCAATTGGGTTATACGTAAAAACTCGCAAGGGTGTACGTTGAAACTCAGGAATTAATCGAGACCTCGTTAAAATTAAACAAAAAATACATGTCACATTAATTATTCATTTCAAGGATAATTCATTTATTTTAATTTCATCCGAGGATAATGTTTAATGAAATACTTTTGTATGAAGTTATTTAATGTTTCTCAAATGTTATGAAAAATATTACCATAAATTCAATCAAAATGATAAAAAGGATAATTATCGTCATACCTATTAATTTTGAATATAATTTATTCTTTTATTCATTTATAGATAGATAATTAGATAGATAGATATAGATAGATAAATAGATTTATAGATAGATAAATAAGAAAAGGCTTCAATTGGGAAGGGTAATACGTAAAAACCCGCAAGGGTATATCTACGTCAGAACTCAGAGAATATAATAACGTCAGAACTCAGAGAATATAATAAGAAGATATTTTTCCATTCTCCCATGCACACCCACCCGTATCCCAATATATACATACACACTATTTGTGTATAACGTGTATTTTCACTATAAAAAAATTCGCGAATGTTCTATAAGCACCATACACGTGAAAGGAGCTTTTTCGTATCTTCCTGTATCATAGTCATGCGAAGTCCTCTGTTTATGTGTTACAGATTTGAGGAGAGGCACTACGCTTTCGAAAGGTATGCTCAAAACAGCGATTATGATTACAGAGTACGATCGTGCATGCTCGAATAATTTTAACATGGTTACGTTGTACTCAAGTATATACTTAGTTATTGCGGTTTGCTTCCCTGTTCCCCTCTTCTCGTTCTTCTCTATCTTTCTCACAATCTCCAGCCTCCCGTCCACCCTCTCGATCCTTTTTTTTTTCCCCCGTTCGCGCAGCATATTATATTTGGCCGAAAAAAATACATGTATAACATCGAAATTCTCGCTCGCGAGTTAAGGAGATGCATCGCTTTCTTTGTGTGCGCGAGTATGTGTGTATGCTGGCATGGGTTTGTGTGTGCGCTTGTTCAACCCGACTCGCCGAGTGCAGCGAGAGAGATCCTATCCAAAATAATTATTGCGCCACACGACGATTAACTTTTTGTCCGTCGAGATGCGAAACGGGAGAGAAAGAGATGAAGAGAAAACGATACACACACACACACACACACACACACACACACACACACACACACACACACACACACACACACACACACACACACTCTCTCTCTCTCCTTCTCACTCTCATGTGCACCTACTCCTCCATCCTCCTCGCAAAAGGTGGCCCGAGCTCAAGCCTACCCTTGCCAACAACGACAACGACGATGACGACGACGACGACAACCACGACGACCAGAGAGGGAGCTACTCTATGATTTCAGGCCAGAGTGCGTATCGCGAAAATATAATGACGTCCTGTGAGACGCAGTAAGGAGTGCAACCGAAAGGGAGGGGGGAAGGACGAAGAGAACCTTCACATCTTTCTTGAGAGGCAAGCAAGAGTTGGAGGCCTTTTTCGTCCAATCTTTCCAAAATGCCTGCAAGCATATGCATCTATATATGGTTGTTCAGGTGTATACGATGCATCTGTACGCGCATGATGGCGTTTTTAGTCCGTTGAGTATAATTAGACTGGCGCTTCACCCAATAATAATTCTATTAACAATGTAAATGAGAAGAAATTCACGATCGCGCTCCTTTTGGTGCCTCTTCGTTGATCAATCTATTCACCTCTCCCCCTTTCTCCGTCTCCATGTCTCCACCTCTCGCCTCTCTGTCTTTCTCACGAGGTAGACAAATATAATCGTTACATAGGCCATGGCTAGGATAATGATGCCAATTATCCGTGTTTTCTTCCATCCCCGTAATTCCCTCGCCTCTCCCGCATACACCCCTCCAGCTTCGATGATGACCCTTGGCACGGCTGTAATTTACCTCTCCCTCGGCCAAGCACCGCAAAGTCTACAGGCATCCACGACCTCCGATCACTCCTGGCGCATCTCGCTTTTCCATATTCGAATACATTTTCGCCCGTGTGCTGGTATCAATTCTCGCGTCTGGCCTGTCAGCCAACCATTCGCGAGGTGCCGCAAAACGGGGCTACTTTGAACAGGTCTTGGAAGTTTTTTGTGGGTAACGTTTTTTAACATTTTGGATACCAACATTTGTTGATCCGATAGAACAGTGTGTCCTTTGGCTATCAAATATATAAGTGAAGCTCCACCATCCCCTGACAATTTGATACATACAGTTTTCAAAGGGTCAAAGTAGCCCCGAGTGTGGGGCTTCTTTGACGGGACATTGGAATGCAACTTATGTCAAAGATTATGCGTTACTTTGGAATCATTTTGATGAAGAGTGGAATATTTTATGCATTATACGTGGAATTGAATGAAAAACAACGATTTTTTATAACCAAGTTGTCATCGTTATTAAGAGGTTAGGCCACTCTAGAGGCCGAAAAAAGAAGCTTTTTGGGCATATTTTTTCAGAAAAGCTACAAAATAAATCGAGATTACAAAAAAGGGTGTTTATCATACGTATCAGTCACTGTATACAATAATTTTTTTGAATCGATTTATTTCGAAATTGCGGCTATGCAGCGTTTATCTCAAAACTGCATTTTTTAAGTTGGCCGGAAACGTAACGCAGACAATTTTCAACCGATTCACTTGAAATGTTGAATATATCTTGAAAAATACATTGTCTATGGAAGTACGTAGGATTTTTCTTTTATATTGAATAGTTCATTTGTTATTAACAATTATCCGACGATTTTTAATAACAAATGAACTATGCATTAAAAAAAAAGTCCTACGTACTTCCATAGGCAATGTATTTTTCGAGATATTCAACATTTCAAGTGAATCGGTTGGAAATTGTCTGAGTTATGTTTCCGACCAACTTAAAAAATGCAGTTTTGAGGTAAGCGCTGCACAGCCGCCATTTTAAAGTTAATCGCTTCAAAAAAATTATTGTATAGAGTCAGTGATATGTATGATAAACACCCTTTTTTGTAATCTCGATTTTTTTTAGTGTTTCTGACAAAAAAAATCGCCTAAAAGCCTTTTTTTTGGTCTCAAGAGTGGCCTAAGGCCTTGAGGCAGCTAAACTCGAACGATTTTCGTCCAATCGACTTGAAATTTTAACTGTAGCTTCTTAAATTGCTTTAACACTCAAGTACGAGCGCTTTTTTCGATGAATCGAAAATTGTAAAAAATATATCACTTTTTTATCTTATGTTTATCACTTTTTAAAAATATATCACAAATTATAGTCGAAAAAACGAACTTTTTTCAAACTCGTCTCAATTTTTCTTTCAATTAATTTTTAATTCCTCCCGTACAAGACTGCTAAAAATCCTGCGTGCCGCGGAGAGGGTTGGCTGAAAAACAGTAGTGCTATATCATAAGATATAAGCACATATACAATAATAATTATAAATATTATAATAATTATAATAAATAAATACATTAATTGATATACACGAGATATCACGAGATATACACGAGTCTTATAATTGTCAATGTATATCAATGTATATCTCGTGTACATCAATTAATGAGTCTTATAATCGTCATTGAGATCAAAATCAATGCGCCAATCCCGTGTATATCAATTTGTTTGGGTTTGTATATCAATCTCGTGCGCCGCCATTATGTATACTTTCGACAAATAATTTTTTGTGTACATACTTCAATATATACCTTATAAAAACTAAAAGCTCTTCGGACTGTGTATTTTATTTTTCTCTTTAAAAAAATCGAAAGAAAACGGTCGAAAATGGGCATTTACAGTGGTGCCCTTCCTTGAGGAAACATTTTACATAAAAATATCATGTACCTGGGGTGCTATTGTAGGCACTTAATCAGTCTTATAATTGCCACTGAGACCAAAATCAACTTGAGCAACATTACAATCAACTTTAGCAACATTACAATCAACTTTAGCAACATTATAATAAAGTCGAACAACAAACTGTTGTTCAAGTACATTTTCACAGATTTTTCGTAATGGGCCCACAGATATCAACTTTTTTTTGGCAATGCATAAAAAGTGTTCGGGAATTATGGGACACGGACTTTTTCCAAATGGACTTGGTGTTCCAGCTGGGCTTTTCATAATTTAACGCTGTTTAGACTTGGGGACTTTGAGGGAATGGAAAATTAGTAGGGAAGGGAAAAAAATGTGGCTTTCAACAGGCGGGCACATTAATATTGTAATGAAGGTGTTAACGGATAAATGGACAATCGAGCGCATTCCTCATAAATTGGAGGCTCCAAACACGATTTGTATAAATTTTAATAATCGAGTCGCATTATGTCTCTCGTGCGACGGGGGACGAGAGACAGAGAGAGAGAGAGGTAGATTATGGTGAAGAGGGCGACGAGTGGTAAACTCGGGTGAGAGAAGCGAATCCTTGTGCATACCTCTCGAAGGATTTTTTTGAGTACCATCAGGTCCCGAGAGAGTGCATACGATATACTAAAGTTCGAGTCCTCCGTGTCGCGCCCGGATGTATTATAATGTGCGTCAAAAGGAGTACGCGGAATGAGAAAGAGAGGCCGCGAGTGCTTTTGTTTTCCAAATGAGTGGCCGAGCCCCCTTGACTTTTGTACACGATCCTTTTCGGAACATATCCCCGAATGACTTTGAAGAACAACGAGTGCGCCTGGATTGAGCCTCAGGTATCTCCTCGCCCGTCGCCGTTCGGGTCAAAGACCTCGAGGCGGCTCTTCGACAATCCAATTTATCTCATTCCTCATATTCTCGGCGCCTTCGCGTCAATAGTTTTGAACTATCATCGACAGCCTGATAGAGCCGAACGTACCGTCAGGCTACCATTTCTTTGCGCCTCGACGGATGTTTAGTAATCCTCGAAAACAAAACGAGGTAATTAAGGTTTTTCCTCGCCTTGTTTTTCACGATCGACGATCGTTCGTTGATCCCAAAAAAACGCATCGATAAGAACGAGATTCGCGGTGGTGAGAAAAATCGAAATTCTTTTTCATTTTCATTATACGAAATATTTTCTTGTTTGGGTTTGTTGGCATACATTGGCATGCTGTATTTATATTTTCAAATTAGCCATCGAATAAAATAATCTGCAGAAGTATTGTCTCTTGGAAACTTGACATCTAGAGAATCTAGAACTAGAAAAAACCAGAAACTACACATATAAAAATCCTAGAAGTAGAAAAAGACCTCGCGTAAAAACTGCGTGTGCAAATACCATCCAAACAACCCCAAACTAATCAATTAATCCCGTGCGGAAATCTGATAGGGCATCCCTAATAAAAATAAGGGCCTTTCAGGGCTTTCCTAGTGCTTTCCCCAGTAGGGATTTCCACAAGGGCCCAGACTTGGCCATTATCGGGATAAACTTGTAGGGATTTCCACAATAGGCCCCGACTTGGCCATTATGGGGATAAACCTGTAGGGATTTCCACAAAAGGACCCGACTTGGCCATTATAGGGATAAACCTGTAGGGATTTCCACAATAGGCCCAGACTTGGCCAGTTTAGGGATAAACAAGTAGAGATCTCCACAATAGGCCCAGATCTGACTATTATAGCGATAAACCAGTATAAACAGCTTAGGCTACATGGTTGATGGTATTTCAATTATTCAAATCGATTATAGACATCGATCGAATAATATTATCGAACGCAAATTGGGAAAAAGCGTAAGGGCATTAGCAAATTAAAAATCAACGATGAACACAAATATGCAGACAAACATCAGACAGTATTTATTTATCAAATTAAAGAAACCTTTTACATAGATACAAACAATTACTCATGGTTTCACTCATACATGGAGTAATGCTAGCGCATAAGTGTGAACAGTCCCAACCGGTTTTCTTGACATTTTTATAGCAACTAATTTCCGCTCAATACTCATCATAGGGAAAATTATTTCTTCTGAAAACTTCGCTTATATTTCCCATTCATAAACTTTATTTGACTGTGTAGGATAAGTAAATAAATTGGTCCTTGTTTTCCAGATCTTTCCCTCAATGGAAATAGATTCTAGTGATTCAGTAGACCCATATATTTTTTCTTTCTACTACACATCCATTCCTTAGAATGGATTATTTTTTGTATTAATTTTGTCATGGCAGTTCGTCATAAAGGCTCACATGCAAATACGCAATCACATTTCTACGCGCGCACACATACATACACTTGTACTCACGCCCACACCTATGCACATGAACAATTACATAAAATCAAATACAGATATACCCTGACGCATTTAACATACACGTATATCCACTGATACGGATATTTTATGGCGCTGAAATGGTTATGATGAGGCGCCGTTGAGGCATTTCCAGGGCGCTAAAATGGTTTTGATGAGGCGCCATTGAGGCAACTTATAAGGCCCCGGTCGTTGCGCCTTTAATGACCCTTGTTGACAAAGTGTGACCGGCCGCTAACGGCCCTCATGCGGCTTCCAGATTAGGGCCCGAATAAAGTAGGGGAATATTATCGGGGCCCGATCACAGCCCCAACTCAATTTCCGCACGGGATGTTGCATTCCAAAGTACATTCCCACACGCGAACTTGTGATGTACAACGAACGACAATGCCACCCTCAATCGCAACGAAAGTTCAATCAAATAGGCTGGTACGTATCGGTATGGCAGCGTTTTTGCACAGTTGAATTTCCGCAAACAAATCAGGGCCTACCGTTATTTTATCGATCTCCACCCCATCGAACTTCCTCACTATTCAAAAAGCATTTTAAATCAGCCCCTTCCGCATCTCCCTCGCACTTTCTCGCTCGTGCTCTTTTTGTACTCGAAGGAATGTCTCATAGTGACGCCAGAGCGTATAAAGGCATTCCACTCAGGTTTTTCCTCATACTCCAGCCAGAGCCACGGTATATGATGCTCATTCTCTGCTAACCGAAGGCTCTTGCTCCCTAGCTCGGATCTCGACTTAGTGGGTAGTTCAGCCCTACAACGCCGAGATACTTCTCTCTCTCTCTCTCCCTCTCTCACTCTCTCCTCTTTTCTCCGTCCTACACTCCCGCATAAGCCGATGGTGGCCCTTCGTTGTTCCACATATCGCCTCTCTATTCCATTCTATTCCGAGTTCTAAGCCCGCTCCCAATTCGTCGCTCTCCGGCGGTCCATTATGCGTGGATCAATGAAAACAGACACACACACACACACACCCACACATACTGCACAAGACGCACTGCATTAGACGCATATACTACGCTTGTACACCTGATCTTCCTGACTACACGCGGATCCGGAAAAAAATGAGTCTCAGGTTGACCGTGTCAGGACAGAAATATACGTGCAACTTTTTCCAACTGCGGGAAACTTCTAACGCGCGGCGGTAGAGCGCGCGCCGAAAAAAGTAGCCGGAACTAATTTGACGCCCTGATTATGAACGCGCACCTCATTTCTCTTTTTTTGGTTCTTTCTTCAAACCGGTATTCTGGTCTTTCTCTCTCTCTATTCTTTTTATGCCTCGTGAGAGCCGAGGGCTAACAAAAAATGTACTGTTGAAGGATCGATATATCGACGGTATTGAACGAAAAAATGATCGTTGTGGAGTGGAGGGGAGATGAAAGAGTTTTCATCGAAGCTGCTCCGTCGATGGAAAACATTACTGAGTCACTCGCGCAACCCTGGGTGTTCCATACCGCGATATATACAACGGGCAAGATTGGAGCTGCCTCGTATAGGAAATTGACTAGAAGTTACCCCGTAATACAAACGCTCCCGGCTCTTATCATGGGATTACGAGAGTGTTTTCCTTTCTGGTCCTCCCTTAATTTCAGTGTACACTCTCGATTCTCGCTTGGGTCGCGTCTTTGCATTTTCTGTAAGACTGCTCACTTCGATGATACACTTGGTAGATCAGTTTTTGCACATGGAGCATCACTTTCGTAGCCGCCTTCGATTCTGTTAAAACTCATGTACATGGTAGAACATTGAAAACTGTTAGATTCGTATTTTTTTTGATTGGCGGAAAAACTGTTTTGAGCTGTGAATCCATCTGTTGGATGGCATCTGAAGGGTCGATTTTGCACTCTCATCCGTAAGCAGACCACCTAATTCAGTGAAACAAAAGCGAAAATTCTTTGATCGGTTATTTGAAAAATCGATGCTTCGACTTTGATAATCTGCCAAAAAGTGAAAAATAGTCGAAGCTCGACAGATCGAGTGGCAGAATTTTGAGCAAACGGAGTTTCAAGTCAAAACGGAGAAGAAATGAGCGACCATCAATTCAGTGAAGCCACTTATTTTTTACGGAGATGGGAAAAAATGTTTGATTAAAAAAAAATCTATATCGATGTGGTTTCATTCCCAGAACACGAGCGCATCGTTATTTTTTGCAAACCCAACATTTTTATAAGAATTTCAAAGGTGTGGAAAAATACGTTTTTCGCGTTTAGCCCATGCAAATGTGAGCTTTCGACAGAAACTCAGTGATATTTGTAATCGGTGGAAAATGTTCCATTAGGAAAAGCCTCGAAATGCTTCAAAAAATGAAAAAAAAACTTTCGACCCTTTTGGCCAACGTTCCAAAATCGTCAAAATTCCAAATTTGAACAGTCCTAGCGTCAGTCCCATTTGAGGGACGTCAGTGTGTTGCCCCAACCCAGTGTGTTGTTCAAAAACCCCCAACCCAGTGGGGGGTTTTGAAAAAGACTTCGGTAGACTCAGAGAATGCCACTCGAAAGGCGCGAAGGGAAAAATTGGAAAATATCGGTGGTCCGACTTTGAAATTCTGCCAAAAATCGAAAAATAGACGGAGCTCACTGAACCGAACTGGATTTTATAGAGGAAACGATAACGAAGAGATTGAGCACAGGTGGAAGTTCCGAATCTGAGCAGAAAAGGAATAATCGATGATTCAGTGAAGGCACTTATTTCTGGCCAACATACAAAAATGGATTATAAATATTTTTTACAGATCCATTTCAATTTTTACTCCCCGAAGCGAATTTGCAATTAAATTCACCCCAAACCATTTATTTCTATGAGAAATTATGAGTTTCCTTATTGGAACTAAACAAATTTCATGAATCAGGCATGAGTTTCAACAAAATCGGACACCAAAGTGATGTTCTTTATGGAGTTTAGTAGTTCAACCCTATTCTTTAAGGGGTTACCCCCACTTGCGATTTTGAAAAAATCGATTTTTTTTATTGCATTTTTTTGAAGTATAAGTATCTGAGAATATGTCCTGAAAATTTCAAGTCGATCCGAACAAAATTTACTGAGATATGAGCGTTGAAAGAGAAGAATCCGCGTTGAAAGAGCGTTGAAAGAGAAACTTTAAACTCGTTTTTCTCAAAATGGCATTTCTGAAGTTGGTGACCAAGATTACTCGAACACTAATGAACCGATCTTCTTGAAATTTTGCAGGCTTATTTAATACATAAAAATGTAGTCTTTAATCGTTCGATTTTTTTTTCGAAAAAAAATGGCCGTTTTATAGCCAAAAAACGGCCGTTTTTTTCGTTAAAACCGAACCATTAACTTTGACTGTCCGCCATTGTGTGAAAAATGAATCTTTTTTAAAATCCTTCGATTAAAGACTAGTTTATACTTATATTTGACTAAATCCATCCGCATTTTTTTCTTCAGATGATCCACTTCGCCGCAATGTTGGTCACCGCAAACCGTGTATATAAAAACATTATTTCATTGACGGCCATTTGCCACTAAACAATGTAATATTTTTCAATAAAAAAATTACTGAAAGTTCTTCAAGATGTGTTCTTTAAGATGGTATATCGATCGATTAAAAAAGTTTTGTAGTTTTCTTTAAAAAAAATCATGAAAAAGGCCTTTTTTGCGCTACAAGTGGGGGTAACGCCTTAATTCAACCCTTCGTGCTTCCTCGTAAATGAATTTCCGTTTTCCGGCAAGAATCATCGGGAAAACTTCTCTCTTTACAAAAAAAACTCGCACTCATTCAGAATAGTTATTTTGATAGTCGGAAAATGAAGTTTGGCAAGGACCGTAGCCCGACGGTGTCGAGGATTTTTTTTATCTCGATTATCGTTTCACGACGATCAAGGCGGACGCGCTATCTCGCAGTCTTTTACACGTGGGGGGGGGGGGGGGGGGGGGTAGGAGTTGATACTGATTTTCTCCCATGATGATGTCCTCGGTCAGAACCGCGATAGAGTGGAAATGGTAGTGCACACGAGGCAAGAAAGACACAGAGCTAGCTGCCGCAAATCTGAGGTCCGATAAGCCGACTATATTGAGATGTGATCGGCACCCTTCGCGGGAGGCGAGCGAAAGGGGATTAATTCAATAGCATCTCCGAGATCAATCGAGCACCTCGACTCGCTCTGCTCGCACGTTCAACAGATTTTTCTCATTTCCTTTTTTTTCCTGTAGTTGACAAAAATTTCCCTAAAACGTCTGATCGAATATTTGATTGTCTGTGATTTGATTTGATTATTTGATTTGATTATCTCTTCACTATTTGCTTACCAAATTCATGTAATCTTTCTCTCGCCCCTTTTTTGTTCGACAAAAATGTTTAGACTGCGTCAATGTGAAATGTCAGGCGTACATTTTTTTATGTGGAGAGCAAGTTTTTTAAATAAAGTGAATAGGAGAGGCAACGGGTGGAGTTCAAAATGTCGAATGACCGACAAAGCGACAAAGATTTCGAAACGACAGAATTATGAACGAATTATGAACTCGAAAAAAGTGAGTATCTAATATTCGTAATACCGTCTATAGCAAAAAAGCCATATATCGAGACTACAAACTTCGAATGTGTAGATCTTAGAAACGCAAATGATCGATGATCCGAAATGGCGAATACCTAAATGGCGAACATGGCATGGCTGCCTGACCCGACTAACCACTAACGCCATCTCCCATTTCCATTCGGAAGCGCAAGTAGTATTGCTCGATCCCAAGTTTTCGCTATCCGGACCGTTCGCCATTTTGGCCCATCGCTATTTTAACTGATCGACTTTTTGGTCCTTCGCTTTAATGAATTCGAAATTGTAAACTGCCGTAACATTTGAAATTCGACGATTTGACGTCTCGAATTGTTTGGTGTATGTATACAGGCGAATCGATATTATATCTCTCATTATTTTGTTAAATCTGATATTTGTTTTCGCTGTAAATCAACTTCGAGATTTATGTATTCACAATTTCGATTAATTATTTTACAGACTATTATAAGATTGATCTATTTATATTGGAACGTTCGTCATTACTGAATTCGAAATTACGGTCCTTCTGAATATTGATCGTTCGAATTTCCGATCTCCACCCGAGGTAACGTTTGCTCCGATTAATCGTCTTCAACAATAAGTTACTTGCAATGAGATGAATACGTGCAGAATTCGACACGAAAAAAAAATCCGAGCAAGCCTGCGCATGGAAAAACGCGGCACTGAGAAAAAAAATCAATTGAATCAAAAAAATATATTGGTTGGTCCAAATAATTGTGCTGCTGCGGAGTGTCACCGATACATGAGATTGTTACAATACTATAAAATATTGGAAAATGTAATTGATTTAAATAACGTATGATTTTATTTGAAAAAGCTCTTCTATTCTCTGAATATCTACAGAAATCTTTCTATATACAATCCGTAGATGTATGGATTAAATAATTAAGCGGGTGCTACAACATTTTTTATTTCGTACGAAAATATAATCATTAGAATTAATTCTTTCTTTACTGCGTCGAAACGAATATGCCATGGCACGTACGTTTTTCAATTTGTTTTAAATCTTAAATAGAAAGTGAGCCTTACAATGATCATCCACGATAATAGTGGAGAGAATATCAGATATCCAATGGAATATCCATGGAGAGAATATCAGATATTCAACTGATCGGAACAGATACTACACTTTGATCTTAGCCACAGGCCAAGAAGCGATACTCTTTAGAGTTTCTCCGGCGTTTAATAGATTTTCGGTTCGCGCTACGTTTACGAGAAACGAGCGCGCGTGCGGCTTCTAGCGGTTACTCCGAGAACTACGGGTTTCCTCACACCTATAATTTCGGTGGCGCTCGGCCATGATTTGGTTGAATTTTTTCAACCAAATGTGCAAGAAACAAATTATATTTTCGCATAATTTTTTAACCAATTCAGACATTTGCTTAATATTTTTCAATAAAAAAAAATATTACTATTTTAACGAACAATGAACGTGGAAACCAATATCGGATATGGTGAAAAAAAAATAACATATTTACTCAATAGAAATTTTATCTGAATCAAACGAGCAAAATTCATTTTTCTTGTGTACTCGAATCAACAATATTCATGTTATGAATTGAAACGCTTTTTTTTTCGTTGCAGAAAATGCATTCAAAACTATATAATTTGTTCACGATAATTTTTACATAGTTTCAATAATATATTGTTCTCTGCTACCAATATATCTTTTGAATGAAAAAAAAAAACTTTTTATTTTATCTTGTTATTAAAGTCAATAGCATTTTGTTTGGACTAATAAATCCGATTATTTACACCAACAATTTTACAATTGAATCAACGAAATTTCATTCAATAACACCAATGAAATTGGATCAATGATTTTTTTTTCTCAGTGTGCAACGATCGGGCACACTCGATTCTCGAAATAATCAAATGGCCGCTATAATGTGCCAGTTTTTCGTGAATGAAAACCCAGAACAAATAATTCACCATCTTTGTTCGAACGTTAGCGTCCGACCGGATATAAATGGCGGATAAAAGAACAGTAAAAAAAAGTGGAATCGCTTCGTTAAAATCAGATATTCTCAAGAAGCAAGATAGAGGCGAGGAGAGAGAAAGGGATAAGGGAGAACGAGGGGTCCGCGTTTTCTCTTGCATTTCATAAAAGTGGTCGTTTAAGAAGAGACAAAATCATGTGGGATTTCGTGTTCCCCGGGGAACGGTGCCAGGTCGCAAAAATTTCGAGTGTATACACATATATATGAAAGAGGAGAGGGATCGGGGGCGATTGGTACGTCGATTCGCGCGCGGTCCCGTCTGTCCCGGGACTCTTTTCCCCGCTCTCGATACGTTCCCGGAGCATCAATAATGAAACGAAAACACGCACGCGTTTCTTCGTTTCGCTGGCGTGTTTTTTTTTTTTTCCTTTTTTTTTCAGGGGTTGGTTTCTCGGTTTCTCAAAGGACTACTCGCTCGTACCATAAATCTGACGATAAATAACGGGGCCATATTGCGGGGTGTACAAATTTCTCTTCTGTCTCGCGTTCGAACCCTCTTTCTCTCGCACTCCCTTAAAGCTTTTTCGTTATCGCGAGCTCTTTCCCGCAAATAGATCGGAACGCATTTAAAATGTATTGAACTGTCACGGTAGCGTGGATCACGGGCTCGTGTGGCCCTTTTTTTCGTCTCTTTCTCGGATTTTTTTACATTTTTCATCGCCGCAGCGCCACTGGAACGCGGATTAGTGAGTTATGATGGTCGGTCAAGGGGCGTTTTCAACCCCTGTTACGACCCTCTCCCTCTATTTTTCTCTCGACGCTTCGATTCAACCCCTGACCACACGAGAGAACACGCCGGGAACTCCTTATGGCTCTGATTCCCCGTATCGAATCGAAAGAACCCCGCGATTTTGCCCGAAAAGACACGAAAGTTAATATTCGTCTCTTCTCCTTGAATCACTCGGGAATTCCCCCATCGGGTCTCGTTTTCGAGGCTGCTTAACGTTCGTTGACCCCTTTCCCTCGTTGACGAATGATGAGGAGTAAGAGTTTTTCGTCATTAAATTTTGCATCGTCATGGAACATTTGCTTTTATTAGTAACATACAAAAATTGATGCCTTGACCATGATAATTGATTAAGGCCTTAGACAACTCTAGAGCCCGAAAAAATAGGCTTTTTGGGAATTTTTTTCAGAAAAAATACAAAATAAATCGAGATTGCAAAAAGGGTGTTTATCATACATATCAGGGACTGTATATAATAATTTTTTTGAAGCGATTAATTTAAAAATGGCGACTGTGCAGCGTTTATCTCAAAAATGCATTTTTCAAGTTGGCCGAAAACATCACTGAGACAATTTTCAACCGATTCACTTGAAATGTTGAATATATCTTGAAAAATACATTGTGAATGGAAGTACGTAGGATTTTAAAAATATTGTATAGTTCATTTGTTATTAACAATTATCTGACGATTTTTTCGGCAAATTTGTCACTTTAAAAAAAAATCGTCAGATAATTGTTAATAACAAATGAACTATGCAATATAAATAAAAATCCTCCGTACCTCCATAGACAATGTATTTTTCAAGAAAAATTCAACATTTCACGTGAATCGGTTGAAAATTGTCTCAGTTATATTTCCGGCCAACTTAAAAAATGCAGTTTTGAGATAAACGCTGCACAGCCTCCATTTTGAAATTGATCGCTTTAGAAAAAATTATTGTATGCAGTCACTGATATGTATGATAAACACCCTTTTTTGTGTTTTGCAATATTGAGGAATTGAGGGAGGGAAAAAATTAGCAATATTGAGGGATTTTTCGAACTAAGAAATAATTATTCTACAATTATCAAATTTTAGGTATACTCCAATAGTATATTTAAGTATACGGAACAAAATTTTTAAATTAATTTTTCATCATAATGGCTCAGCTGTGGCAGAGTGTTACAGCAAGGTCGCCGCGGGAGTTGCGAATCGGCGTGCACTCTAGCTTCCCGTAGACTTTCATTAGCAAAAAAGTTCAAACATTTTATCAGTTAGAAGATGTATAGTTTCTATGTGACGGTAATTAAAATGAAGAAAATGCAAATTTGAGAAAATGGAACGCATTTACAAAAAAATTAACATTTCTGTAAAATGTGGATTAATAAACTAGTATTTTTCCAATTTTTCAACAACAATGTTCGTCAAGTAAAAGGTACCAATATTATAAATGTTTCTACCAAGTTTCAACTCAATCGGCTCAATAGTTTTTGAGTTAGCCTGCACGCCAATTTCGATAATGCAGTTTTGAGAAAAACGCGTTTGAAGTTCACGCCCGCTCCGAATCCGAACGGTGAGACACAGCGTTGACGGGCTGTAACGTTTGAAATTTTTCGAATTTCGCTTTGCAACTTTGAGAAAATATTCTACATATATAGTTCTTTCGTTTAAAGAAAAAAAAAGAAATCGATTTTTTGATTGTTGTAAATGTATATTACACCCGGCCTTAATCAGCTTACGCTCATTTGCATACAACAAAAAGGCCGCAAAGCTTTCCAACTCATCCGGTAGGGACGAAGCGAAGATTATTTTAAATATTTTTCATACATAAATTATATTATACGGAAAGTTTTTAATTTCGGAAAATTTTTTATTTTGCAAATAAAATAATTACATTATTTCTCGCAGCAAGATTTCTAACCAAAATCGTGAGCAAATTTTTTATCTCATTCACGGTAATATTAGTCGTGGGATTTTTTTTTTATGATGAGTGAAGAATAATCAACAATTGCGTATTACGAACTTTTTTTTCAAATGGACTTTACGTACCTTGCCTCATCCCTTCGACAATTTAACGCCGCGCACATTTAAGTAAATTATAGAAACTTTGACACGTGGGCGTGTACCGTAAAATCCGCACTTCGAACAGGTTTTGGAAGTTTCTTGTAGGTAACTTCTTTTAACATCCTAAATTCCAACTTTTTGCTGCAGTAGAACAATGCGTCTTTTGGCTAAGAAATGTATTTAAAAAATTCCAGCCCCACCACCCCCACCACAATTTTATATATAGCAGTAGCATCGAGTTTTATTTGCACAACTTTTTCGCAAAGATTTTTACAAAACCAATTTTATGTAAATATATTTTTTTAATCTGCAAATATTACGCAAAGTGCAACTGTTTCATGGCAATGAAAATGTAGCTAATCAGACTTTTCGGGTAATACAAAACAGATACATAAAAAACTAAAGTGAAAATACCCCTTAATCAGTGTTATAATTATCATTGTGATTAAAATCAACTTGAGCAACATGACAATCAACTTTACCGACACTATAATAAACTTGAACAACGAATTTGAGCAACAATAGACAAAAAGGTAAAAAAGAATCAGTCTTTCAAGTCAAAAGAATCAATCAGGAATCAGTCCAAGTATTTTGGCACTTTGTAGCCCCAAAAACCGTCACAGTTACCCCAAATGTCAATTTAACCCCGTTTTACGGTATCAATATTGTTACGAACGAACAAATCGACAGTCGAGCGAATTTTTAATGAATTTGTGGTTCCAAACACGAGTTTTATAAATGTCCAGACTCTTGACCGAAGCTCCCAAGTCTCCGTCGATCGATTTCTCGCTCCACAGTGATGGTAAATGGTCCCGCAATAGATATCCACGGACCGGATATACTTGCCTACATTTCCCATATACGCTGAACGCTTTTCGGATCTTCTTCGATTTTTCACACTCACACGTTTTTTTCGTTCTAACGATCGCACAGTATTCGCCTTAATGGTCGTAGGGAGCGTAATGCCCGCGCGAAAAAATTGGGATATGTCGAAGGCAATCAACTATTATGGTTTTCGTTGAACGGAATATGCCCCGCGGAAAACGCCAGTTATGTGCCATGTATAGAGAGAATCGAGGGAGGAAGAGGCGAATATGCTCGTTCCTTGCGGTAAAGTCTCGACAGATATCGCCACTCGATTCCCCCACCTTTCTTCCATTTATGCTCGATACCCGTTTCCTCACACTTGCCGATGCACTCTATCCTCGCGAAAGCAAAAACACACAAAAGAAGCGCAATGACGATGTAACGAGTTTATGCGAATTAAGGGCTTGCACCACTGTAAACGTCTAAAATTAAGTGATTTTTCGCGATTTTTTTTTGGTTGAAGGACAAGTAAGAGAATAATAATATTCAAGGATGTTATTAGTCATATCTTCAAGTAAACAAAAAAAAATCATCTTAAAAAATTATACAAAATGGTGACGTTGGGGCCATTCTCGCGTGTGGAACTTGAAACGCTCTGCGGCACGCAGTAAACCGACGCAAATTTGCATTTGGAAAAAAAATTTGACAATTCTATTAATTTACATGAGTATAGCTAGAGAAATACGTAGGGGATTTTGAAAATATGAATTTTTTGTAACTGGCAAGCATTTAAGACCTTAGGCCACAGTAACGGGTATAAAATCATGTGCTAATTAAACAATTTTTTTTTCGTATGCAAAAGTGCTCCACTCATAAAATTAATCACACATTTATTTAGTATGAATATCAAGCTGTTAGAAAATATATTTTTTATTTTTTCGATGTACAAAATGGCCGACTACTCGGAACTTCTCGAAACAGCTTTTTTCCAATTGGCGTGACAAATAACTTCAACAATTTTCATTCGATTTACTTCAAATTTGAAAATTATGTTCCTAATTGCATTTCGCAGAGAAGTACGTACGGAATTTCCGATTAATCGAAAACTTTTCATTTTATGAGCAGTTTATGAGCAATTATAACGAAATTTTTCACTGAAAATTTATTTCTTCAGTTCAAATACCTACAACTTTTGAATAAAACAAAATTTTCCAAATTCCGTACTTACTTCTCTAGGTATTCTAATGTAGATTGACGAGAATTTTTGTTTTTTGTTCTAGGTAAAAATTGTGGATGCTAAATGTCACGCCGCGGTGCGTCTAAAAAAAAAAAGAAAATATTAGTAGTCGGCCATTTTGTACACCGAAAAAAAATCATATTTTTTCTAACAGCTCGATATTCATACTAAATAGATGTGTAATTAATTTGATGAGTGAATCACTTTTTCGTACGAAAAAAAAATTGTTAAATTCGCACATGATTTTATACCCGTTACTGTGGCCTAAGGCCTTAAAGTAAAAGCTCAATTTTTGGCAGAAAAAAGGACAAACATTTGCTAATAACTAATGTTATAATTGACTCATGAAAAATCCCGCACGTATTTCTCTTTGGAATGTTATCTTAAAGATGTGCTCAAAATTTGGAGTAAACAGAATGAAAATTATCGGAGTTATGCTGCGTGTCGTTTTGGAAAATAGCGTTCGCGAAAAACGGTCGACGTATCTGCGGACCTTTGTTTTACAGGTATCAAACTTTTTCCCCTTATTCTAGATGGTTTAAAGCATCTCTTGAGCCAATTTTAAAAAATCGATTTTTTTATAATTCCACAGTAGTGTTACCCCTTACATCCAATAAATTCGTATATTAGGATGGTAACTTCCCGCTGATGAAAATGAGTTTGTCGTAGCGCAAAGAAACACTCAACACCGATCCACTTATTTATAATCGATAAAATACAATTAAAAGGGACTTTTTGGTTCTTACCTCGCGTGGCTGATCGCTGTACCACGATTTATATCAGCGATAAACCTAAAACATAGGGTCCATAAGGGTCGGTAGCGCGCAACCCTAGTCGAGAATCGAGATCGGGGTGGGAAAATCGAGAGCGGCTTCGCTAATCTGCATCGGCAGATTGCTCTGAGAATTGACACCCAGAGATTTCGTGAGCCTTAGCCCCCTCTCTTGAAACATCACTATATGTGTTTATATATATATATATATATTTATGCTCATATACACAGGGTGTCCTGTAATTAATGGACAATCCTGCAACCGTTGATAGGTCAGATCATGTCCTACTATATGTTGGAAATTCAGTTTTTTAAAAGTCCTACAGTTTTCGATATTTTGGGCTTTACGTTATTTTTGGAATAAAATCATCTGCTTTTGGTATTTCGCATACCATTTCTACGAATGATAACTTTTTTGACTCGGTTTTTTTTCAAATGCTCTTTGTTATTTTTTTTATCTAGAGAGATCTTCTTTAAACCGTAAATCTTGAGGAAACTTTATGAAAAAAGATCTTATGCCGAATTTTCATAGAAGCCATATTTCAAGGTCGAATTCGTGGAAGCGCGCAAGGAATCTACCATGTAAATTGTTCACACGCCTCACAAAATAAAAACAATCGTACGACTCGCTACTAACATAATTTTTGATATTTTTTTTAAATTTAAAATTTACAATAAGTCGACAGTTCGTTCAAAAATCGATAAAAAAAATAATGAAAAGACAAATGTTGAAGAGTAATACCATTTTAGAATCGACACCTTACAGGACACCTTAAATATATACAGGGTGTCCCTCTTATCTCTGCCACCCGAAATAACTCAGTAATTATTGACGTCACAAAAAAATGATCCAGTCAAAAGTTGTACGGTGTGAAGGGGGCCATCAAATGCGACCATTTTTTTTATTATTTCGGTAGAGACGCTGATGCACAGTGAAGGTCACCTCCACTTTTTAAAATGGAATGGTACATTTTTTGTCAACCATTTGTGGAGCACCTCAAGCCGCAAAAAAAAAATTAGGGCGTCAAAATGAAATACAAATCTAAATATCTCGGATCACTATCAAATATTTGGTAGTGATCCGAGATATTTAGATTTGTATCATCGATACTGACCTTGAATGACCTTGAACGACATTGACCCCCTAATGTTTTTATGCTGCTTGAGGTGATCCACAAGATGGTGGAGAAAAAATGAACCATTCCATTTAAAAAACTGCAGGTGACCTTCACTGTGCGTCAGTGCCTCCGCCGAAATAAACATAAAAATTGGTCGCATTTGATGGCCCCCTTCACACCGTACAACTTTTGTTTGGAACATTTTTTTGTGACGTCGATAATTACCAAGTTATTTCGGGTGGCAGAGATAAGAGGGACACCCTGTATATATATATATATATATATATATATATATATATATATATATATATGTAGCCTGACTCGCCACGAGTGTCTCATCTTGGAAGATCGAGATTCGCCCTCTTATACCATCTCATCTTCTCCCTTACACCTTTCGGCCACAAGAACGTGCAAACTCGATGCATACATTAGAGCGACTTTAATTGGCACGAGCGATCGGGCTGTTCCCAGTGGACAATCAAAATCCGAGCCCAAGGAAGAGCGAGATTCGACATCGATAGATCCACCGCCCTATGGCTTTCGATTTTCCATGCACACATTTCCTTATTCCCTCCGGAAGAAAAGAATTTCATTAAAAAAACGTCACAGATAAATATCCTCTCGACTAGCTGGAGCGTTTTCATTCGTCTCGCTCCTAAGTGAGCAAAGAAGAAAAAAATCAACGAAAAAAAAAAATGAGAATTACGATTGGGAAATCGTGAAAGTCGCCCCCCTCCCCGCAATAAGTTTGAATCTACTCCAATCACTCTCACTTTATTACCATCCTTCGGGGACAATTTGGCGGAGGTGGGGGGGGGGGGGGGGGGGGGGTGTCATTCGGGAAAATACATACGCGCGAATGTGAGCCGCCGCCACCCAACGCCCTCATCCTTCTCGTGGTTGTATCAGCGACGTTGTATCGGGCTCCCTTTAGCTCGCGCGCGGTGCCTGATACGCGGCGTTTTATCGACGAGATTTCTTCTCCTTTCATGCTTCACCGCCCCGGGCTCGCAATCCCAGGCTTTCCTACCGCCTGGCCCCTCGAGAGATTAATGGTTATTAAAATACTCTTCGTTGCGGATCGTCTCATGGATATGACTATATAGTCCATGCATCTACCATATACACGTGTGTATGGGTTGATGTTACGGGATCTCATGGAACACGCATCCGCGAAGCAGATGCTCCTCGTTGGAGCTCGTCGTTTCGACACGTTGCTCTTTCGCGATGCGCTTGTCACAGTTAGCAAACCAATGGACACGACATCCAACACCCATCCATCACGAAAATGATCGTAGGGTTGGCTGGGGTGAATTGGAACGTTTTTGAGAAAATCGGTTAGTTTGACTTCATTTTGTACCCTATCTATTTGGTAATGGGCTTTGATTATAGCTAGATTATCTGGCCATATGATAGCATTATTGATGTTGCTTCTTACATGCCCTTAACTTAGGTAGAAGCTGATTAGAAACCCTCGGGAGATGTTTCATTTGACCCTGTCCCGAGTGGAAAACGCAACTCATCATCGCCTGGCCACAAGCTAGTAAAGTGATGTTTCGAATCGCCGTCTAGCTAGCCGTCTTAGCTATTGACTACCCAGCCTTGTAACCCTTTGGTCCTCTAGTGACTGAATACAAAAAAATAGATGGTGACTAGATAGAAAGAAACATATCACGGCTGTATTATATTTTTGACCTAGCCATGACCTAGTTTGTTCAGCTAGCGACTCGGAACAAAAAAATTGGTGGCGATTGGATTTAACAAAAATTGCGGCTATATATTTATATTTTCGTGGTTGTTTTTGCACATTACTTGCGTCATTGGACCCTTTTACGATATTCTCCGTTGTTCATTAATTAGGGTCATGATATTTGCGCTGTATATATATTAATGGTTCAATTTTTAATGATCTCAGACAAACGCCCACGCCGTAACGTGGTTTCGATACCGGGACCTCTGGTTGATGAGTTGCGATGTCCACTCAGCCAGTTCTACTTGTTTAATTTCTGATTTTTCATATCGTCTACATATGTTACCCTACACAATGTCAGATTATTCAAAATGGGTGGATTAACAAATGTAAATAACATTATCGGATCAATCACTCAATTGCGTTAGCATTGAGAGCGATAATCGAATTACATAACCTTAAATTGTATTTGTCCGATCATTCATTCCGGTTAGTGCTTCCGCAGTTGGGAAGTGTTGGCTAGGTCATCGCGAGATATCGACTTGAAGATTTTATTCATTCGCAACGTCATCTGTAACTCAAGTTGGTTAACCAACCATGAGCCAGTCGCGCGATGGAACTACACGTAGTCACATAACCACACTTCGTCATTTGTGACCAAGATCGGCTGGGCAGTGACTAGCCAAGGGGTGCACAGCCGCAGTTAGCTGGCTAGGTCATGGCGCTATACCTACTTGAGAATGCTTGGATTCGCAACGCCATCTGTAACTCAAGTTGCTTAGCCAGCCATGAGCGAATCGCTCGATAGAAGTACACGTAGTCACATAACCACACTTTATCATTCGTGACCAAGCTCGGCTGGGCAGTGACTAGCCAAGGGGTGCATAGCCGCAGTCAGCTAGTGTTGGCTAGGTCATAGCGTCATGCCCACTTGAGAATTTTTTTCTTTTGCTAAGCCATCTGAAACTCAAGTTAGCTAGCCAGCCATGAGTCATTCGCTCTATGGAACTACACGTAGTCACACAACCTCACTTTGTCATTTGTGACCAAGATCAGCTGGGCAGTTACTAGACAAGGGCTGGATAACAAAACATTCACAATATTACTAGCTCATAGCGAGCCAACCATTGGTCAGTTCGTATGAGCTCAATTGGGCGAGCCAGTTACTAGGTCGTAACTCAGACAGGCTAGCAAAATTTCTACTCGGGGTGTCGGGGTCAATCGAAACAGTGCCTGGGGTTTGTTGAAATAGGTATTTCCAGCTGATTGAACTAATATTCTGCTTAATCCAGATACTGTTAATGATGTGTATCACGTGATAAATTATGTTTGTTGTGAATAAAATAGACTTTTAATCAAAATAATCAATTGTATTGCTTTTTATTCCAGTTTTAGTATCACTGAAGGTATATTAAGGTTCTTCAATATTATTTTTCTTTTCGGACGATTTCTTGGCATCTAAACAATAAAACAAGATTTGGAAAACTTGCTTGCGTATGAAATGTCTGTTCGAAGTCAATGGAAACACGTTTCAATTGACCCCGAATCGTTTGTTTCAACTGCCCACACACCCTCGCTTCGAATAATTTATCAAACAGCAAACAACGTAAATGTTGTAGGTAGGTACTGACCACAATAAACTCAACTAGGATATTTATAGTAATGATGATGGTGAACAACGCTGAAGAAGGAACAATAGTTTTGGAGCAATACGCAAGGTACTAATATAAAAAAAAACTTACTTTTTACGTCGAAAAAGCGATGCACCCACATAAAAATGTCCGATGCGCTCGGGGAGCAACGCGCAATGAGCGACAGGTGTCCATACGCAAAGCAGTTCCTTCCCCCCTCTGGGTCGCGCTACTGTCACTAACTGTTCTCGAGTTAATCAACTTGTTTCATTTGATCCGTGTTTCCATCGACCCCAGTCTACCCTATATTATTCGTATAGCCACAGGTATTCGCCCAAGAAGGAAAACTGACAATCGCAACTGCGCGGATTTTCGTGTCGGTGAGTCGATTAAGGGGTTATGTCTTGTTGTAAAAGTCGAAAAATTATTTTCTTTGAAACCAATATATTTTGACGGTATATCATCTTATAAATGTTTCCTGAAAATTGCAAGCTGATCGGATCAAAATTGACAAATTTATAGGCGGTTATGGTGACGCCAGTTAAAACGCTCGGAGCGTTGTTCGTAACTTTAAACGCTTTTTTGTCGAAAGTACGTTTTCAATGTAGGTGAGCAAAATGTCTCAAAAATCGATGTTCCCGAAATTTTTAGAGCTTTTTCTAGATGTGAAAATATAGTATGAGGAGCCGGCGAATAGAACCGGACTTGTCCGTGAATCAACTTTGTACAGGAGAGGTCAAAAATCAAAGTAACCAAATAGAGTTGAGTTAGAATTTTTAAGCTTTAATATATGAAGGCTCTATCAAAATGTAAGCCTGGATCTGGCTTTAGTTTATTCAAAAAAACACTAACTACCATGTGTTTCTTTTTATTTTCATTTTGGACAAGTCCAGTTTTCAATAAGAATGGTGGACAACTCCGCTTTTGAATGAAAATCTTATGGACATATCCGGTTGTGAAATAAAAGAGACTCTTTGAATTGAATATAAATTCGTTTTTTATTATCATTTTAGTAATCCTACACAAAGTCTTCCATGTCAGGCTCACAACAATCGCATTCAATGTCATGATCGTCATTACTGTGATCATCTGGTAGTATTTTTTCATCCAGCCAGCCATAGACAAGTCCGTTTCTGCTTGAAAAAGCAGTTTTTGAGAAACGTTAAGGTGTTTAGAGCCGGATTTTATGCAAAATATTTTAGGAGCTAATAAGGGTATGCTTGAACAACACGAAAAAAAATAAAAATTCGCCATAATGTGGACAAGTCCGGTCGTGTTCGCCAGCTCCTCGTATCTGATCGAAGGATTTTTATCCGATCTATAATTCCAATTTGATGAACGAAAAATGCCCAATTTCGGAAAAATCGAGACTCTCACTTTGAACACGCGCCATTTTTTTTAAATTCAATATTTCGGTAATCCCTTCGATGAATCTCAGGATAAACTAATATATTAACGAAATCTGTTTGATTTTTTTTATATCAGATAACATTGCTCACCGCAAAAGACGTTTTTCCGAGTTGCTTCCCGGACATCGGCTATAAATCAATCATAATTAAATATTTTTACACAAAAAAAATAACAGTATTCTCCAGATGATACTTTTTCAAATACCTAATATTTGTAGAAACTTCTCATTACGATTTGCTAAAAAAAAATCCCAAAAAGTAGCTCTTTTCGACTGTTACAACTAGGCATAACCCGTTAATCGATCGCCACGTTGCGTGTGCAAAAGTTTTTAACATACACGCATTTACAGAGCCGAGGAAGAGCGCACTCCAAATTTGACGAACGATTGAGCACTCGGTATGCACGACTGATGTATATATTTTATCTCGGCGTGGCTCCCAATACACACGCGTAACAATCATTTCGTATCGCGAGAGAAAAGAAAAAAAGTGCCGGTACCGAGGGAAAGAACAACCCTCGGAACGTTTCATCGTGCAGGGGTGACTCTATCCTCGCGGCCTCTACAGCAGTCAAACCCTCCCGGAAATTCGTTTTCTCGCTAGCACGACCGTTCTTTTTTTTTCTTGCCTTCCTTCGCGGGTACTCCCGCGGCTCCGAAATCGGGTTTATCGACCGGATCCTTACGACGCACAAATTATATGCATAGCAAAGTAACGCGAACGCAGAAGGGATGTGCGTCTCCCGTTGCTGGAAAAAGTAGCCAATTTGATCTTCTTCGCTAAATGTTCGATTGGTCGGTGAGACGAAACGGAAGGCTAAGGTCCGGAGAATGGGCTCGGGAGATGTTTCTTACCAGTGTATTATTATTATTAACAAATTCGGTATTTCACCTCGTTTTTCGTTGAAACAACTGAAGGGCTCTTCTCACTTTAGATGCTAAAAAAGGCTCTATTCATGAATTTTTTGATAGGTTTATATTGTAGATATTGATTGATTGCTTGATTGATTGATTGATTAAAAAAAAAATTATGTATTTATGTAACCCCAACAAACTTTACACGCGTTTTTCTCGAAACAACGTTTTTCGACGGCTTGTTCATAAAATTTTCGAAACTACTAAACTGACCCTTATGAAATGTTAACCACACATTATTTACAACTGTAACTATAGCGCATATCAAGGGTTTTTTTAAATTTGATATTTACTAATTTTGTTTTGTCAAAAACGGTGAAAAACCACGTTTTTTTTTGGTTTTTTTTCGAAAAATGTCTGCCATTTTGTTATTTTTGCATATATCAAAAATCGTATGATATGCGCTATAGCCATTAACATACTGAATCTAAAACCGTTTGATTTTTTTTTTGTTTCGGATGATCCATCTCCGAGATTTCATCAACAGGGCAGACTTCTAATTTTTTAGGACATTTTTTTAACTATCATTTTCGTCTATAATTAGTTACTTAACGGAGACTTTGTCCTTGGAGTGCCATATTTCAGGTGTTTACATTTTATTTTTTTTTTAACGAAAGGAGTAAAGCTATTTGAGTGCGGTTTTTTCTTGCTTTTATTCATGATATACAGAACGTTAAAAAAATTTTTTTAAAAAGACAAACCAAAATGGCGGCCGTTGCAGCTGCGAAAACAGGTCCTCAAATCGCGGGAGGTAAACGGCTGACATCACTGCCCCCTCTTTGTTGATCTGAAACACAAATTCAAAGCATATTATCAATCTGTGACCCTTTGGTCATGGAATGACGGATGGGTTTTTCGTTTAGTACAAATTTCGGAAAATGGCGGCAACTAAAAAAAATCGAATTTTCGCGTTTTTTTTCGCATAAAAAGATAAATAATAAATGCAAAAATGCATCTATCGAAAAAACGATCCGTCATTCCGTGAAGACATATTCTCTGAGTATGCTCTCCAAATTTCAGGTCGATGTGTTAATTACAGCGGTCAGGAGAATGTCAGCCATTTTTAAAAACGTGTTTTCGAGAAAAACGCGTTTAAAGTTTTGTAATGCGTTTACACAAATGTGTTTATAATTACCGCTAATCGGCAATGCCTGGTCCATAGAGGCATCCCTCCTCTTCTTCTAGCTGCTCATGTTGAGCCGCTAACATCTCCCGCCGATTTCAAGGACAAAGTCTCCCTTAAACAAACATAATTTTTTTAAAAGTATTTCGAAAGTGTATTTATCAAGTGTAACAATTTTTATATCAATATCTAAAGTGAGACCCTTAACAGCGATTAGTTTTCTCCAAAGCATTTTGCTGAAAAAGTTATATTCGATCCCGGCTCCCCTCACGAATCAAACGTTCCTTTGATTTCTAACACGAACGAAAAGCTTCCATCGATTGAAACGTAACAATCGCATACACACAAGCCCGCTAAAAAAATCCTTCAGTGACTTTCTCTCAGCAGATAAATGGGTTTGTGCATTATGGGATTCAAATGAACGTTTTTTTGTTTCATCGAACATGACTTTTCTCTCGCTTTAGTATATATATATATATATATATTATTTTTAGCGCTCCTTTCTTACCTGTCTCACGAAGAATCGTAGATTTTTCCACGATCGCAGTGGCTCGTCATACGTTTTACGCAAGGGCTGCGAGTCGATGAGACTCGGCGAGCGAGAATCGCCCCGGGCCTTGTCTTTCGCGAGGTAAAAACGCGAAAATTAATGAGTGCCGCCTTGGCGCTCGTATACGCTCGACCGCGTCACGTCATAAATTACGGGAGGCGCGCGGCGGCGGCGGCAAACGCCGGGCGACGAGATAACGGGGCGATAAGTGAAAAGGATTTATTTCGGTAGCTCGAGACGAGAGCTTGGAAGGAGCGAAAGAAAGGATGCTTGGACAGAAGAGATGCAAAGGATCGGGCGACGAGCGCATCGGTACGCACGGGAGAGACACGGTGGAAGCAAATAATGCTGTTCCGAGCTTCTCTCACCTGCGAAATGAAGCAGCGAGAATGAGAAGAGAGAGGGAGAGAGAGAGAGAGAGGCGCCTCTCCTCTCTTCAAGGAGTTCCACACGGAGGCCGCGTTTCGCTCTCCATTGATAAGGAAATGCACTCTCCCTCATGGACATGCTAATGTATGGAAATTCCAACGCGTTGAATTTTCATGGACGGTAGCTAACACGAAGATCCATCCTTTTCGCGAAACCCTTTCTTTTTCCACCCTCTTTCACTTCTCCTGCCACGTACTCTTCATTTGCACTGCAGAAAAATCCGTCTCAGGTGACGAATTTTTCATTTGCCACTAACCGAAGAAGCGTTCCTTTTGTCATACGTGGATGAAGGTGCATACGGGAGAGCGCCTATACGCGGCATCCTCGCGACTTTGGAACTATAATGTTTCGAGTTACCTGACTCGTGTACGTAATCCCGCCTCAGGGAGAAACGTTCGCACCGCGGTCACCTATGCGCAACGACTTCCAATTTCGGTTATTCGAATTGCCAGACTCAATTTGTTCGTTGGTGCGAGGGTAAAGACGAGTAAAAGTTGCCTGCGTGCGAGTTTAGACGGTGAGAACGGTACAACTTTATTGAGGTTTGCCTGCAGGCTTTTGAGCGACTATGCAACGATATTTCTCCTTTATTCTTATTACTAAGGTACCTGCGGGTATGAGGGAGTCCTAAGCGAGATTTGCGATAAAATGAGAAATATTGAAATTAATCGAGAGGTTTTTAATGATAATCGAACTTTTGTAGCAATGATTATAAAATATAAACAAAAATAGCAACTTCCGGTATAAGCAAAAGCAACATTAAATGTTTTTAAAAACTTCGCCAATAGACCTTATTTTACTATGGTAGGATAATAAGGCCTACGGTTTTAACACACTTAAATAATTAATCTGGATGGTATACATTTGGTATTTCCGATCAACAATCATAGAAACGCACAAATGACATTTCAGAAACGCATATAAACTATACATTTGCACATTTAACAGCCATCATGGTATCTTCAAGCGACAAACCGATGCATTCTTCATGGTACCACTCTCCGCATTTGGGTGCAGTTCCGAAAACCCCCCACCTCCGATTGAGCTGAAATTTTGTAAAGACCTCCATTTTGGTGTTATAAAAGAACACCTAAAGGGATTTTTGGCGCATCGAAGTAGTCTTCGAGATATCGATTTTTGAAATTATGAAGAAAAAAAATTTCTTTCGCTGAAAACTCGGTAAATATGCAGTTTTTGAAAAAATAGTAGGAGATCCTTTTTGTAGGAAATTAAATTTGCTACAAAAAAGGTCGTGTACAAAGTTTTCAAAAACTGCATATTTTTGCTTGAAAATTTAAAAAATGCGTTTAATTGCAATGGGCGAGTTTTTGGCTAATTTGAAGGGTGTGCTGGCTACTGGAGTGAGTGTCAACTGGAATGAGTTGCTACTGGACCACGGGGGAGTCCGCCCCCCCCCCTCCCCCCCCCCCCCAATGACACTAAAACTACTTTTTATATGATTAAAAATTGATTAAAGATAAAAAAAAATTAATGAACGTTCGGTTCGCCGTGGTCAGCTGACTGAAAACTTGTCCATTGTCAATTAAACTTTTTTTTAACTTTCAGGCTAAAATATGCAGTTTTTGAAAATTTTGTATAAGACCTTTTTTGTAGCAAATTTGATTTCCTGAAAAAAGTATCTCCTATAATTTTTTTCGAAAACTGCATATTTACCACTATTTTTTGAGATATCAGCGAAAGAAAATAGACAGTGAAAAATTCAATGGACCGAACTTCCATCTGCGAATCGCTGCTGAAACGAAACAAAATCGAGCCTTTTCGGAAGAGACAGCGGGCGATGAAAAGTGTATCACATACGATAATAATGTGCGAAAAAGATCGTGGTCCAAGATGGATGAAGCTGCACAAACGATCAATAGGAAAACCGTTGTCTTCCATCACGACAATGCCAGACCACACACATCTTTGATGACTCGGGAAAAATTGAGAGAGCTTGGCTGGGAAGTTTTGATACATCCACCATATAGCCCGGACCTTGCTCCTTCCGAGTACCATTTGTTTCGCTCTCTGCAGAACTTTCTTAATGGTGCAAAGCTAATTTCAAAGGGGGGCTGTGAAAATTACTTACAAGGAACATCCCTCAGGTGACCCCATTCGATTTTGTTGAAATTTGGATATGTTATAAAGCACCGAAAAGTAAGCGATACGTATTTTTTTGTATCGCCGGAAAAACGGTTTTAAGGGGTGAAACCACCCCTCGAAAAAATGCATCTCTAGGGGTAACTAGCAGTTTCACACACAAGGAGTCCACCGATTTTAATGAAACAAAAACGAAAATTCTTCTAATCCGAAACCATGAAAAATTCACTATAGTGACATTGCAAAAAAAATTAAGGTCGTGAACCCCCCCTATATTAAGGGGTGGTTTCACCCCTTAAAACCGTTTTTCCCCCTATGAAAAAAATACGTATCGCTTACTTTTCCGCGCTTTATAACATATCCAAATTTCAACAACATCGAAGGGTGTCACCTGACGGATGTTCCTTGTTAGTTCAGTTTGGCGCCCAGAAATACCAGAAGTTCCACAGTGATGGCATAATGGTTTTACCAGAAAAATGGCAAAAGTTATCGATCAAAACGCCACATATTTGGTTTAATAATGGTCATTCGAAATATAAGAAAAATATGTTTATATTTTAGCAAAAAAACGCCACGAACTTTTTCCTTGAACCATTATTACAAAATGACTAATTTCAACGATACAATTGATGAGATAAAAAAAATGTATACCCTTACAGCAAAATACTTGCACGATAGAAGGCTTCGGAACCGAAGGCATTGTCTTGTGTATTGAAAAATATGTTGTTACAATAATTACACATTTGCTTTGTTTCTCCAGCCTTCATTCACTTTGCAATTACGTAATATTATGTATGAAAATAGAGGGACTATTATTATACTCGTCGCTGTGCCATATTCGTACTAATAAAAATGTTTTGTCACTTCACTATGTTTGCCTGTCAATAGTGGCTTCTTTTCGGAGTAGCAATTTTTCACTGACAATGCGAAAAGTCCGTGCAAATAGAGCTTCAAGTTCAAAAAACCTCCCCACCATGCATCTACTTCTAGAAAATCTTTCAGTTTGACCATGACCATCTCCCAACTATAATCCACGATAGTAACTGGAACGAGGTCCATTTTCGTCCATTGTTGGGCCTTTTCAAACAAGACTGGCCGGTATATTATTCCGTGCTCCAATATTTCGTCTCTCTCGTGTTAGCTGGCGTTTCTTGATGAGAAACTCGGTATACAGAAGCTTGCACATTCTCAGTCTCATTTTACGGCCTGCTATAACATCCCTTCTTCTCTTCGGATGGACGCCCTCGTAACCCCGTTGCAATCGAACCGCCTGGAATCTCGAACTCTTATACGTTTATTCCCCCGCACCCGCGTTTCAAAACAAAAATAAAATAAAAATAAAAAGAAGGCAGCTAGAGGGAGAGAGAGAACGAAGTGAGAAAAAATGAGGCGGAGCATTTCTTCCCTGCGTGGAAACGATTTCTCGGGGGTTGAGGGGCTGAAGTAAGAAGCGAGAGAGAGAGAAAAAGAGCGCGTGAAATGGTTTCGTTTAATTAACACGGTATGGTACACACATACGCACCCTCCACCAAGCATCTACACGTATATATATATATATATATATAATTCGAAAAGGAGGTGTCTCTCAATGAGAAAGTGCGAAGACGAGAAAAAAAGGGCGCGAGCGAAGACGAAGAAGAACAAAAAAAGAATAACAGACGTTTCGGAGTAATTAAAAATGTTGCGTTAAATACGGGGGTCAGAGAGTAGGGGGTGGTTCTTTAATTCGCGCCAGCTCATATTTATGTGCGGGACTTGGCGCAGCCGTACCGGTGAAAGTGTACGTTCTCTATAAAATGCCTGGAGGCTCCTCCACGCATACCCATATATATATCTAGGCGTGTACAACCGCGTGATACACACATTGGAGGCAGCCCCGGAGCCACGCCTCGAGATTCTATAATTACTCGTTTAATTACCGATCCTGATGTACGACAGCGATTGGGGCGCATTAATTAATTGAACGAATAATTCCATCGGTGTGTAATATCCTGTGTCCGGACTTACGTGTGTCTTTCCTGCTTCTCATTCTTCTTCGAGGATTAACGTGTTATTTCCAACGATACACCGGCGGGTCCAGCGCATCCGGAGAAAAAGTCCTACGCGATCGGTACCCGTGAAAATATAAAAGGCGCGTTGATTAATTTTTTTTCACACTGATTTAAGTGACGTTTCCCGTGCGGAAAACTGATAGGGCATGCCTAATAAAAATAAGGGCCTTTCAGGGCTTCCCTAGTGCTTTCCCTAGTAGGGATTTCCACAATGGGCCCCGACTTGGCCATTATGGGGATAAACTTGTAGGGATTTCCACAATAGGCCCCGACTTGGCCATTATGGGGATAAACCTGTAGGGATTTCCACAATAGGACCCGACTTGGTCATTATAGGGATAAACCTGTAGGGATTTCCACAATAGGGCCAGACTTGGCCAGTATAGGGATAAACAAGTAGGGATTTCCACAATAGGCCCAGATCTGACTATTATAGCGATAAACCAGCATAAATAGCTTAGGCTACATGGTTGATGGTATTTCAATTATTCAAATCGATTATATACATCGATCAAATAATATTAGCGAACGCAAATTGGGAAAAAGCGTAAGGGCATTAGCAAATAAAAAATCAACGATGAACACAAATATGCAGACAAACATCAGACAGTATTTATTTATCAAATTAAAGAAACCTTTTACATAGATACAAACAATTACTCGTGGTTTCACTCATACATGGAGTAATGCTAGCGCATAAGTGTGAACAGTTCCAACCGGTTTTCTCGACATTTTTATAGCAACTAATTTCCTCTCAATACTCATCATAGGGAAAATTATTTCTTCTGAAGACTTCGCTGATATTTCCCATTCATAAACTTTATCTGACTGTGTAGGATAAGTAAATAAATTGGTCTTTGTTTTCCAGATCTTTCCCTCAATGGAAATAGATTCCAGTAATTCAGTAGACCCATATATTTTTTTTTCTACTACATGTCCATTCCTTAGAATGGATTATTTTTTGTATTAATTTTGTCATGGCAGTTTGTCATAAAGGCTCACATGCAAATACGCAATCACATTTCTACGCGCGCACACATACATACACATGTACTCACGGCCACACCTATGCACATGAACAATTACATAAAAACAAATACAGATATACCCTGACGCATTTAACATACACGTATATCCACTGATACGGATATTTTATGGCGCTGAAATGGTTATGACGAGGCGCCATTGAGGAAACTTATAAGGCCCCGGTCGTTGCGCCTTTAATGGCCCTTGTTGACAAAGTGTGACCGGCCGCTAACGGCCCTCATGTGGCTTCCAGATTAGGGCCCGAGTAAAGTAGGGGAATATTATCGGGGCCCGATCACAGCCCCAACTCAATTTCCGCACGGGTTATTCAAATTGTCGAAATGACGGGGCCGTCGTCTCGCGATAGCTCATTTTATACAATAAAGTATACGTATATGAGTATATCCGGGACATCTGATGTATTAATTTTGTTGCCGTTTGACTCCTTGTTTATCGGCGACAGATCGATTTGGTGGACAGAAAAATCACTTCCACTTGAGAAAAGTGCACGAGATACGATTTCTACTTGTATGCGGGTGAGGGTGTGCTTGCTTTATCGCACGTAGGAGAGAGACGCCGAAAAGAAACTGCAAAGGTACATAAATCCCACTTAGGGCGCGAAAAAGAACGAGCAACGAAGCGAGAGAGGCGGAAAGAGAGGAAGAGAGAGAGAGAGAGAAAGCCGAATTTTACGGATGTAGAGGGGTCGGTTATTCATAAGCAACGGTCCATAAATAACGCAATACACGCGGCTGCGTCACTGAAATATTGAGAGCGACTTGTAAATATTTTATTGGACTTCTCTCTTTGCCTGGTACACCGGTCTTCTACCTCCGCTATCTATACGTATATGTAAAACTACATTTCTGCATGATATTTCTTCTTTCGCGCATGTCTTTCCTTCCTTGGTGGATTTTCTCTGTCGACCTAACATCCACCTGGCTACCGGCGTACCGAAATTTCTGTAATTGTATTTTTGTTGTCTCTGCCACTGGCGTAGTTGGAAAATGTTGAAGCTGCCAATTGCTCGTATTGCGAAATTGATTGAGGGCAGGTTACCGTCGAGAGGCATGAAAAATGAATCATATTCGGCAATTTTTCTTTTACATAAAGTGAGGACTTTTGGAAAAGGGTTTTACCGTATTTTATTCTTCTATCAATGGAGAGTAAATTATAATTTTATTTATTTTAAAAAATCCAAATTGGCGTTATTGTTTTTTGTTTTCTGAGAAACTCCTGGATCAGAAAATGGAAGCCGTTTGAAAAAAACCCAATTTTTGACAACAATCATTCCTGATGGTCCCGCAAATCGAATTCCTTTTTAATTGTGCAGAGATCCATGTTTCCAGAAAAACGCATTGACAGTTTGAGGAATCATCACAGTGTGACCGCCCGAAAAATAGCCAATTTTCGCGATTTTTTTTTGGTGGATAGGATAAGCTAATCGGTCTAATTTTTTTTTACAAATTGAAGCACCGTTAAAGAATACAAAATGATTTTTTATAGAATTCTTGATTCATTGTTTAATATTGTTTTTATTTACGGAAAATTGCGGTGGCCAGGATTGCGGCCGCATATTTTACCTGAAACAAAAATTTCAAAATGCTTATTAATCTGTAGGCAAGCCGCTATTTTCCTATGGAGGTTTTTTTCGTGGAATTTGAATAAATGGCGGCGGTATGAACAAAAAGTATCAAACGTAGCCTTTTTTCGACAGTTTTTCGTTAAAAAAAAACGGAAGATTAAAAAAAGCTTCCATAGCAACAAAAGGAATGACGTGAAGAATGTTCTGTTAAAATTTCAATCGGATATCTTGAAAACTCTTCCTTCGAGAGCGGCCACCGTTTTGAAAAACATCATTTCGAAAAAAAAACGCGTTTAAAGTTCTAAGAAAGGCTTTTAACTCTTAATAGTCACACTGGGTCCATGGGACCCAAACAAATTATTTTGATGCCGTACAACTTTTTTTCCAATAAAACATACATTTTTTTATATGCGTAAGCGTTTCATTCTTTCCTTCTAAATCGCACCTGCGTTGGATGAAATAAATATACTTTTTAAAAAGTCCACATAAACCCCTATGTCTATTTCAAAGCACATTGTTCCCAGATTATAAAACCATTTTTTTAAGTCAATAATTACAAGAGTTACAGCAATTTTTGTAAAAAAAAGTCAGTTTTCACGTTTTTTTTTGCATAATTTTTTTGCATATGTAAAATTTAGTTTTTGATTTCTAACCAATATCCTTGTATTAAAAAATGTTCACATTATCCTCGGGATTGTTTTTTTCATATCGCTCAATGCATTATTTCTTATTTATAACAATTTAGAAACGCCTTGGTCCCATGGACCCAGTATGATTATAACGTGATTCTAGCTAAGTGTGACTACTAAGGGTTACGAAAGGCTTATGGAAAGGCATAGGAAATAATTAGAATTTCGATCTAAAAATTGGACAGGACGTTTATAACCGTGTATACCATAGGATAATGCAAAAAAATCGATTTTTTGAACATTTTACACTGTGATGATTCCTTAACGTACTTGTTCTCCAGCCGGTGGACGGTTCCGCTCAACAGGCTGTATACTCTAAAATACTTTATATGTGAAAATATCCTCTTACCCGTGTGCTCAACACACTTTAAGGGTGCAAATTATTTATTTTGAAAACCGAATTTTCCATCGTGATGAACGATAACCTATCCTTAAATCTTCAGCGCTTCGTTGGATCGTGACCGAATCACGTCTTCATCACATCTTCAACTTTAGCATGTGAAATCGAATATCTACACGTGAACGCGAAAATTCATTTTTATATATATTTTGTCTATTTTCATTTATATACGAAATATTGTTTTCACCTCTCGAATTGCAGATCTTCGAATAAGTATCTTAAAACATGTTTGAGTGAAATTTGGATTTAAAATTTGTTGAGAGAAATTTGAGTAACCTTCAATCTTATAAAGGAGGCTCACCTGAAGTTGAGAAAAATTGTCTCGAGAGCCCATTCGATTGGGAAGTAAAAATGCAAAATATTTGACACATTGTGTGCCCGTCACACAATTGTAGAGAGATTCGTAACGAAACTCTCAAAAATTCATATGGCCAGGAATTCCCGTTTCATTTTTTTCATTTTTCAGCCGCCTCGAATTGTTTGATATATCGGAGTCCTGAAAGTGAAATTTTTCACATACGAAACGAATAATAGAGAAATAATTTCCCATATCGACATCTGAGAAAAAAAGCATTCAGTCGGAGCAGCAAATAGGGCCCCGACGTAAGAAAAAAATACACTCGTAAAACAGAAATATGTCGTACTCGAGTACTCGAGAAAAATTTACCGAGCCGGTTGGCGCATGCTATTGAAGTTTGCATCGTTGGAGCGCAACGAATTTTTTAAAAATATTTTGATTTCCTTATCTTGATCATCTTAGAAAATCTTTTTTTGCAGATTTATATTCTGGAGCTCTGAATAAGCGATTTAAAAAATGATTGAGGGATTTTCGTAACGAAGATATGCCAAAAGAAATTCGAACAATTTAAAAATAAGCATTTTCGTTGCATTCCAATGATGCAAACTTCAACATCATGTTGGCGCTGCAAATCCCTCGTTTCCCAATTGCTGTAACGGTTACTTCCGCGTGTCATTTAACGGATTTGCATGACGTTATAGCAGTAGTCTGGTCTAGAGCGAGATTTTTTACGTCGTTTTGGGTTGGCATAACTTTTGAACCGTTGAAGTTATCTTGATGAAATTTTACATATGTATTTATTGTACCTTTAAGGGGGGATTGTCTTTTTTTTGTGAAGAAAGTATACAACGGAAAACTTGTGAAACTTGGCATATAGTTTTATTGATCTGTTTACTATATACAAACAATTTTTTAAACAATTTCATCAAAAAATCCGCCTCCCACCCCCCTCGACGCGCGATGGTCCTTTTTTGATGGTGTGCACGATTACAGCCTTCACGTTCATCCTGCAACAAAAACCCAAAAAGCATTTTACTTTAGACACATATAGCTATCGTTTGATGAAAGGAAAAAAAAAATTGACGATTTGGTGACGTTTTGAACTTGAAGTATCGATTTTTCGAAAAAAATTGATCGATTTTTTGTTATAAATAAAAAACTATTAAACGTATTGCTTTTTTGCTTCATCAAACGATAAAAGGATGTCAGCTGAGCATTCTGTCCAAATTTGAAGGCAATCGGTTGAATAGTTTTTGAGAAATCGTGCACACCATCAAAAAAGGACCATCGCGCGTCGAGGGGGGTGGGAGGCGGATTTTTTGATGAAATTGTTTAAAAAAATTTTTGTATGTAGTAAACAGATCAATAAAACTATATGCCAAGTTTCACAAGTTTTCCGTTGTATACTTTCTTCACATAAAAATTCCCAAAAAGCGGTAAATTTTGCGAAAAAAAAAGACAATCCCCCCTTAAGAATGTATCTACATTTAAAAAAAAATTATTTTAAATATTTTCATGTAGTTTTTTTATTTGTTTACAACATGGTCCGCCGAAAACCGCCTCAATCGGCGCCCACTCTGGGTGATGTATGCATCTGAAAAAAATATATATATATTCTCAATCTGTATGAGTATTCTGAGCACTGGTAGCAGAATTAGTATTCAAAAAAATTTTGTTGCAAAATGGCGGCCTGTTAAACTTTGATTAACGATATTTCATACATTTTCGGGTATTCAACGAGTTATAAAATGTGGGCAAAATTATTGTTCGACTCAATTCTGCTACCGGTCCTCAGAAAGAGGCTACCGAAGGTATGTGCAAAAGTTGAGCTCGATCGGTCAATTAGTTATCGAGATATCGTGGGTGCCGATTTGAAAAACATAGTTATGAGATAAACGCGTTCAAAGTTTTGATACCGTTCGATGAGGTTTGCGCGCGGCTTGCTTATCATTTCTATTACTCTGCTAATTTTTGAAATATCAATAAACGGTTTTCACGAGCGTCTTAAGAAAGGTCTAAGGAATAATAAAATGAAGAGAAAACATCGATTTTGTCAAATTTCTAGACCAGACTACTGCATTAAGGGGCTATACGAGTGTAAACGCTGAAAATTTGGGTAATTTTCGGGAACTTTTAGGAAGAAAAATACTCAATATAATGTTTCGGAAAATTAAGAATATATTTGGCTATATTTTACCTAGATTACATAATTTTTTCATACAAAAATATTGAGATCCAAGCGACTTATGCACCGCCTTTGGAAGCGACAAAAAAAAAAATTCCTCCACTGCTGACATGATTCCGGCCCCTTAAGTAGCTGAAACCGAAAAAGAAAAAAATATCGTTAAACTGGAAGGTATTTTCTGTACAAAGACGTAGGATTTTCGAAACATATCAAAATCTAACAAAATGGCGTAGTTATGAAAAAAGTCTGTTTTCTTGCCTATAAAATGGTCGTCATTTTCAAAGTCAACCCAAACAAACCCTAACTCAAATCGTCAATTTTCATCCAATCAAAAATACCCTACGTCATTGTAGAGTAGAAATATTCAAGAGTACTCAGTTCAAATTTCAAGTCAATCGGATAATTGCTCTTTGAGTTACATTGTCAGCAAATTTGAGAAATCTCATTCCGAGAAAAACGTGTTTAAATATTTAACTATCGATTTTTGCAAGATAAAATGCTATTGCTATAAATGATAATGACATTCTTGAAAGTATAAACTGTCGAAAAAGGCAAAAAAAATCGATTTTTTTAAGTGTCACACTGGTATAGCCCCTTAATTGACAGTACTGTTCGCGAGAAAACGCTACCGTGCTTTCCCGGTCGCTCATATATTTCGCTGCGAGCAGCCTGTAAACCTCGGGATGTACATATACATACGAGCATAGGGAAATATGCGTGCGTAGAGTTGCTGGTGTTGGCGACTCGCGAGGCGTCGTGACGATCACGTAGGGTGTAACAGACCGGCCGTATCGCCATTATGATACTTTCAATCGTCCCATGTAAATCAATACAACGCACGCGATATTGCCCTGTGCACGAGAGCGAGAAAATGCAAGAGTTGAAAAAACGACAGAGAGAGAGAGTGGGGGGGTAGGGAGGTGAAAGAAAGACGAGCGTTACATTTTTCCGTGTGCTACACAAGCCGATCGCGAAACGTTCTCTCGCGACTTCTCGTCGTCTCGTTGGTACGTGATTAGTTCGTTTCGCGTCCCACCGTTCCTTTTATATCTTTTATATTACAACTTGTAATATAACTTGCCTTCTCGCCGCTCTGAAAGTCGGAGAAAAATACGTGAAGGTAGGGTGAAGCGAAAAAAAAACGAGAACATCGTAAAGGGAGAAAGCATCTCTCCCTCACTTTCCCTCTCTTTCTCTCGATCTAGGAAAGAGATATGGGATCAGAAACATCAGCGAGAAGCGTTTTTACGCGGCGGAACGACGGGGTCGATGATTCTCTGATGAGAATTAAAAACGCTCCGGTCGTAAGGAGAACGGTGATAAAATAACGGAGCATTAATCAGGTGGAATCAAGGAATAATCTTGGCGAAGGCCCATAGCCGGAGAAGGTCATGTATACTGTACGTATACACGTATATATTTATATATGTATGGATGTGAGCGTGGAATAACACGATGGAAGGAAGGGTTGGGGTTGAATTGTTCGCGCAGCAATCTTGTAAAACATTATTCTAACTAAACTGTCGTAAACGGGAGGAAATGAAAAGAGCTGCTTAATAGCTTATGTATGCAAATGTTGCGACGAGGACGGCGGCGGCAGATTGGTGAGAGTGCCTCCTCCTCCTCTGAGATCGGTGGCTCCCCTCTGCTGCTAGTGAACACCAAGAATAGGAGGAAACAGGGCGAGAGAATAGAAACGACGCCTCGTCCTTCTCGAACTATAGAGATGGGTGGTTGATTCTGCATCTTGAAACTCGTGAATCGGTCCCCAACACTTTCAATCATTTAGACTGGTCTGATAAAATGTTTGACCGAAGTAGGTGAAAATACAATTGCTTGGACCAAAAGTATCCCAAATGTAAGGTATTGAATCGGTACAGACGTATCATTTGTTGATCGGGCTCATCTTAATTTTCCCTAACTTTATTAGGGCCCTGGTCTGGAAGCCTCATGGGCCATCCACTATCTTTTTATCGGCCGAAAAACAGTTCTAAGGGGAGACCACCTCTCGAAGAAAAGCGTACCACCCCTTGATTTCATTTTGTTTCGCTAGTTTTTCAGTGGATTTTTTATCGCTTCACATTAGAATAATTTTGGTTTTTATTTCATTCAGATCGGTGGACTACTTGTGGGTGAAATTGCAAAATCACCCCTCGACATGCCTTTCTTCGAGGGGTGGTTCTCCCTAATGGTTTTCAATGCTTTATCCCATATATGAGTTTCAACAAAATCACAGGCGGACACTCAAATGATGTTCCTTGTGAGAGTTCTACGGCAGTGACTTTTAACTATAATACGTCATTCCCTGACCTCCTGAAATGGTTTTAGTCGACGGAAATATTTCGCCTACACATGGAATCGAACCTACAACCAATATACCTGCCTATCTTTTGCATATACCTACTACGCACGCTGCCACCACGCTATCGAGTGCTCGTTGCATCTGAATGCCCGATATGACATAACAAGTTATTTCTATAAATATTTGGTGTATCACATAAACTGTATGAATTATGTTTAATCGATGGCGGTAATTATTATGCCGTAAATTGTCTCGTCAAGCTATTTATACTGGTTTCCCCTTATAACTGCAGAGTCTGGTAGTATTGGGGAAACACCTGCTAGACAATGTACACACTGAGAAAAAAGAATCGTTGAATGTGCAAAATGCATTTTGTTGTTTTAACAGTTGCTCAGACATGCTAAATAAGCAGATAGTTTAAATGTATCTTTGGTTGCTGCCCAACTATACTGTTTTGTTATGCCAATCAAAAATCAAGTTGAACGTATTTAAAGATACAATTTTGTTAAACCAACTGAATTTTAGATGGATGAACGAATTTTTTTCAGTGCGGATATGAGCCTCGAAGGCCCTTACTCGGTCTCCGTACTCAGACCCTCGTTTTAAGCAACCTATCTACCCTGTTTTTTCTTAATAGGGGCCCGGTCTGGCTCTTTTATGGAAATCCCCACTAGGGAATCCACGAATAAGCCCTTGAAGGCCCCGAATTGTATTAGGGATGCTCTGTCCATTTTCCACATGGGTTCCAGTTTGTAATTTCCTACCGTGATAGCCAATCGCTCTATTTGGGAAATCGGTATCGTTATTGCGATCGCAATATCCTCCGAGCGGATACACTCGCTAGCAGAACTCTGTTTCTTACCCATCGATAGATGAGCACGAAAATTGTGCAACATCACTGTAAAATTACAGTCTTGAAGTTTGCATCGTTGCGTTGTAAAGAAATTTTTCATTTTTAGTTCCTCCATTTTAGCACGTGGAAAAAATCAGATTTATATTCTAGTTTTATAAATAAGCGACTTAAAAAATGATTGGGGGATTTTCGTGACGAATATTTGCGACATAAAATGTAAGCAATTGAAAAATATTTATGTTCATTGCATTCCAACGATGCAAACTTCAATCTTATATAAAATTGGGTCGATACAGGAGGCGGGCTCGATCAGTTCGTAAACGGTTCGATCTCTATACCCCTCCCTCTCATCGCTGCCCAGCTATGAATATTCACCATCGACAGAATCGCCGATCGTTGGAGTTATTTTAGCGATTCCAGCAGGTTCATGGGTAATACAGTCAAGAGGCCCAAAAAGATCGATTTTTCAAGAATTTTTCTTGGGAAGACCTTTGAATCTATTAACGTAAAAATTTGTACACATATTATGGTAACTTTTAACTGTATTTTGACATTTTTATTGGTAAAAATATGTATTTCGTCAAATTGTTTATAAAATGGAAAATATTTATCGGTGAGAAAAACTTTCGATTAACTACTAAAAGATATTCTCGAAAAGATTGTGTTAAAATTTGAGATTGATCGGTTCAGTCGTTTTCGAGAAATCTTGCTCACCGACATTAAAAACACAGTTTTGAGAAAAACGCGGTGAAAGTTGCAAAAGCACTTTCGAAGGCTCTGACATGTAATTACAAATGTGCGTGTAACTTCGAGAATATTCGCCGGATTGACAAAAAAATGTCTGTGTGTGTACTTACATATATATACATTACCAAAATTTAAAAAAAAATCGATTTTTCGAAAATTTTAACCGTATGTAACCTTAAGATCACCCGATAACAATCGGGTGATCTCCGATGAAGCGCCTCTCGCAATTTCATGATAATTCGTAATCATTTTTTCGCGCCAAAATACATTGCCGTGCGGCTACAATGTACAGTTTTGTATTCCGAATTGGGTAGTGTTATTTGCCTATCTCGGCCGTGGGGAAGATTGATAAACCTTCAGCCGATTCCTCAAACAAATTATAAGAATACACAGTTTGCGTTGCAATAATAGAGGCTATAAATTCATAATTTGATTGACGAAAGGGTGTCGGATCTTTGTCGATCATCCTTCGTATATTTGCCTCTCCCACCCCCGCTCTCGCTCGCTTTTCCTTATCTTCTTCGTGTTTCACTTTCATCGCTGTGCTCGCTGCGGCAGTTCGTCACCTCGCGAGATCCACCCTTATTTACTCAATCTGTATCTCATAACCGGGAAAGGGAGGGTGAAATATAATCGTACACGATACGGAAAGTGTCCCCGGTTATTGCAACACGGGCGAGCCCCCGCGAACGTAATTAAACTCGAGCCTCTGCGGAAATATCCCCCCCACCCTTAACCACTTCTCCCTTGTCTTATGATGGGGCTGCACGCCGCGGGGACGAAGACGAGGGAAGACGAACTCGCGTCGAAGCAGTCTCTCTCTCTCTCTTGCACCTCCTCGATCCGACTTCTTGATCCAATTAACGTCGCAAAATTATCCCCGTGGTCTACTCTCCGTTAAATCCCCGTGAGCTTGGAGCTTTCGTCCTGGCAAATTCTCTCTCTCTCACTTTCTTTCTGTGGTAGCCCGTGTAAATCTTCTCACCGTTGCGCATACGTACGTACCCATGTAGTTGTGTACAGACCAAAGGAATCTTCAAAGTCACCGAGGTCTCCGACGCAACAAATTTGCATAATAAATAATCAAACAATTTCCTTTGACATTCAAATCGACGGGTGCGCGTAACGAGAGATGCAAATAATTACGGCGGAAAAGAAACAACGAGAGATATATAGAGACTTCTGTCGTTATTCGCATCGAAATTGACTTGCCTGTAATTTTCTTCGACGCCGATCAAGCCGCCCGGATAATTAGACTAATTGTTCACCCCCGATCGTCCTCTTCCCGCGTAGAAATTTCTTAGGGTTAGCCTGATCAGCATCAGGCCCCGATCGGGGTATGATACGGGTAACACCTATTACGGACATCCTGATCCGGCCCCGATCGAGCCGGAAGTATTTAGACCCTAATTAAGGCAATACTAAAATGGCCCTACTAAGGCCGTCCCTAATAAGATCTTACTAAAGCTTTCCCCGATAGGTCCCTACCAAGACTTACCCTGATAGGCCCTACTAAGGCTTTCCATCATGAGGCCTTACTAAGGCTTTCCTTAATGAGGCCCTACTAAGACTTCCCCTGATAAGGCCCAATGCAGGCTTTCCCAGGTGAGGTCCTACTATGGCTTTCCCTGATGAGGCCATAAATAGGCTTGCCCCATAACTGCCTCAGCAGCCGATAGATGCACATAACCTCTTATTCTCCACATGGAAACTTCGATTTGACAGCATCCTATAGCTTCGGAGTTTCGATGTATTCTTGAATTCTATAAAATCGGTGTTATGGACTGTCACGACAAAAAATGTTATGCAACTCGGATGCGTGTTGGAAGATTTCGGCAGCTTTGTAAGGCGAGGAGAGAGAGGAATTATATATATATATAATTCTTATATATATAAGGTTAAGTTTGAAAAATCTATAGCACGTTATTCGATAAACCTCTTTAATTATCACAATATCAACTAATTGATATACTTTATGTGATACAACAAATAATTATAGGAATTCATTTGGTCTCTTATGCCATATCTGCGACCAAGATGTTACAAGCCCTCGGTAGCATAGGCGCAGCGTGCGTAGCTATATGTAGGTAGGTACTAGGTTCGATTCCCATATAGGTGAAATATTTTCTTCGAACAAAAACAGTTCAGCACACCAGGGAATGACGAATTATGATACAAAATCATTGTAGTAGAAGTTTAAATTAAGTGGTTCATATAGGATACTTGGATTTACAGTGTATATTGTAAACAAATAAAGATTTATTCGAATCGCATCTTTATTTATTCAATGTGAATATATTTAATATTCAATAAGAATAGCTGATACGAATAAGATCATTGTAGGCCGTGCGACATGGAAAAAACATATTGGATTTGAGAAGGTTCTATTCAAATTGAATATTTCTTTCTGATCAGGCAACCTGATAGGGGCCTCATCAGGCAACCAGCTTAGGCCCATATGTGTCACAACGTTACATTTCCTAGTAGGGCCCTTTCAGGCTACCTTATTAGTGCCCTACCAGGGCAGTCAGGCGAGCTGACAGGCCCTGATTTGGGCCCCATCAAAACTTCTACTGGGACAAGAGTATCCCATCAAGGTACTCGAACTACCTCAACTCCTCAGACTCTCTGCACATCTCGGTATACTATTTGTGTTTTTTACAAACGGGCAGAGCAATGTAGGTGTATGTGATCGCGGTAGACTTTGGAAACAGCCTCGACGCCCCAAAGGGATGAAGTTTTCTTTTTTCACCCGAGTTTTCCACAAGCTCCTTTCGTTTTTCGGTCCCCTCTCCGTTTTCGTCTCATACCGCGTCGGTATGTGTCCTGCGGCGATGTACAATTGAATCCTGATCCGCGTGTACGGGTCCGCCGAGTAGACGATTCTTATGTATGAAATTCACTCGTGCACATGGTAAAGTTCGGCAATGGTGATCGCGACGGACGCGTAAGCTTCGACTCCCGCAATACCGTGATACGGTCAACTGTATTATCCGGAGGGGCCCACACGAATATCTTCGTTATTGTCCATAGTTTAGGAATCTCCGGTGCTGTTGCTGTCCTGGGCAATCGTTTGTTCGGGCGTCTCCTAAACGCGCGCCCGGTGCCGTCCTCGCAGTGTGGCGGGTCAAGAGAGCCAGCGAGAGAGAGAGAGAGAGTTCTTGATGGCGTTTGAGGGGAGTGTATTGGCAGGGTGCATCGTTCTGGTCGGGGTCTCAACTGAAGGGCGAGAGTTGTAGGGACTATGCTTGTATATTATAGATAGAGAAAGGGGGATGAGGATATATAGAGGCGATATACGGTAGTCCAGCAGGCATCGTTATGCAAAAGAGATGGTCAGTTCGGTAATCCTGGCTTCCTCCTAGCCGGGCGTGACCAAAGGTCACCGCATTCCGGACATCTTGCGTGGTCGTTTCCCGCGGGAGATCCTCGACGATCCTCCTCATCGTGGCAGCACTCTCGACTACCACTGGCAACGCACACACACACACGGCCCATATATACAACAATTGTATACTACCGATGGACAGAAACGGCGGTAAAAAAAAGAAAGACGCCGCTCCCTGAACTTTCTCCGTATAGCAGAGGCGACATTTCTATCTGCCTCTTTCTCTCGTTCCCGCAGCCTCCGGCAAAATCTGATTGATGTTCCGCGTTATTGAAAACAATAATATCCACGAGCCACCCGCGCGCAATAAACTGCCCACACGGTTCTCCCCCATGTATCCTGCCCCCGAGTCAGAATTTCGTGCTCGTTCCTCATACGGCTATATACGCCTTACGTGAACGACCATATTCTTTTTCCTCATCCTCCATGGTTGCGTATACTTTGACCGCTGTACCGGTATCTCCTTTTTACCTAACTCGCTCCGGGAGATCGAGTCAATGTTTGCTCGCACTCGCGGATAATGAGTGTGGGATCTGGGTCGAAAAGATCCGTCATGTTACGCACAAGGCCCGTATAACGCCTGTACGGACTTTGAATACGGTGGCTTCCGTTTGCCCCGCGTCGTGAATTTTGCAAAAAAGAAACTGCTTTCTCCGCTACTGGAGACTTTGCGAGGAACTTTTTTTTTGTTGTTGAAGAAGTCCAACATAGTCGCTGCCTGGATAGGCGTATCGCGAGTCGTCGGTAGCCAAGCAAAATGAGTTGTTCCTCTCACAATAATGTAGATCAACATTCCTTGAAAGTCGTGTGGCAAGCACTCCAACGAGCTGTCGTCCCACACTTGATACTTCACGACTTCCGGTTGCTTGCAGTGACCCCCTGGGGTGTTGCCCACAGCTACTCGTTTCCCACACAGAAAAAAAATCATTGATCCAATATCATTGGTGTTATTGAATGAAATTTCGTTGATTCAATTGTAAAATTGTTGGTGTGAATAATCGGATTTAGTAGTCCAAACAAAAGGCCATCGACTTTAATAACATGATACAATTGAAAGTTTTTTTTTCATTCAAAAGATATATTGTTAGCTGAGAACAATATATTATTGAAGCCATCTTCAAAATTATAGCGAACAAATTATATAGTTTTGAATGAATTTTCTGCAACGAACAAAAAACGCGTTTCACTTCATAACATGAATACTGTTGATTCGAGTACACAAGAAAAATTGAATTTCGCTCGTTTGATTCATATAAAATTTCTATTGAGTGAATATGTTATTTTATTTTTTTCACCATATTCGATATTGATATCGAAGTACATTATTCGTTACAATATTAATATTTTATTTTCATTGAAAAATATCAAGCAAACGTCTGAATTGGTTAGAAAATTATGCGAAAATAGAATTTGTTTCTTGCGCATTTGGTTGAAAAAATTCAACCAAATCATGGCCGAGCGCCACCGAAATTATAGGTGTGAGGAAACTCGTAGTTCTCGGAGTAACCGCTAGAAGCCGCACGCGCGCACGTTTCTCGTAAGCGTAGCGCGAACCGAAAATCTACTTAAACGCCGGAGAAACTCTAAAGAGTATCGCTTCTTGGCCTGTGGCTAAGATCAAAGTGTAGTATCTGTTCTTATCAGTTGAATATCTGATATTCTCACCATGAATATTCCAGTGGATATCTGATATTCTCTCTCCTATTATCGTGGATGATCATTCTAATGCTCACTTTTTATTTAAGATTTAAAACAAATTGAAAAACTTACGTTCCATGGCATATTCGTTTCGATGCAGTAAATAAATAATTAATTCTATCGATTATATTTTAGTACGAAATAAAAAATGTTGTAGCAACCGCTTAATTATTTCATCCATACATCTACGGATTGTATATAAAACGATTTCAATAGAATATAATTTTATTTGAAAGATAATGTAAATATTAAGAGAACAGAAGAGCTTCTTCAAATAAAATAATATGTTATTTAAATCAATCACATTTTCCAATATTTTATAGTATTGTACGTTCTCATATATCGGTGGCACGCCGCAGCAGCACATTTATTTGGATCAACCAATACATTTTGTTGATTCAATTGGTTTTTTTTTCTCAGTGTAGCGCGTCACGGCCTCAACGCAAGTGCCTACAGTGTCATTGAGTATTATTCTGTTCAGCATCATTTTTGATGCACCGTATCTCAATTTAAATCTTGACCCGCCGACAGAGCCGCTGAATTCGAAGTCAATAACGTTAGTAGCCGTAGGAAAAAAAAACCGTATTTCAAGAAAGATCGTAACAAGGCGAAGGCTTTCGATCGTCAGGTATAGCCATTTCGCTCCAGTCTCGTTGCGGATGCCGTGGCTTTTTTTCGGCTTAGCGTAAGTGCGCGAGCGGCAACATTTGAGTCAACGACATGTGCTATTGCTCTCTTTTCTCTCGGCCTCGTGTTCGACGGGAGGGCGCGGAAGACCTTCGCTCGTAAAAGGACCGGGAACGATGATGACCCCAGGGCTGCTTAGCACACTAGCCCTTACGCGCGTATCCGCGTGTGTGTACGTGTGCGACCCAAATATCGTCGAAATGTCTGTCCATCTCGCCACCGTACTCTATACGCCCTATAACCGAGTCTAGACTCACATTTACCTCGATACATGTATCGACTTTATGCTTACCTTAACGTCCATCTGCATCTTCCTCTCACGATGTTTTATCGATACACCGGCACGTGAAAAAGGGCCCGAAAAGATCGAACAAATATATATATCCGTACGTGTACGCGTTGGCGCAGCCAGCAAAAGGGTGGTAAAGCGTATGGAGAGAAGAAAAAGAGAGGAATGCTTCGGTGGTCAAGTAGGAGAGGCTCTCTCGGCTTATCGCATCTCTCGCATCGTATCGCGTCTTGGATGAATCATTTATCGAAGCCATAACCCCGCTTCCTTCGTTCGATCCACCGCGGGACGGTCAGTTTTATGCCCGGGCAGTAGAATTTGATCAAACTTCGTTTTGCGGCCACTCGGGGAGCAATAAGAGGGTATGATCGGAGGCGGGAAAGGACGAGAGGCCGAAAACACACCGTATTCGCGTTTTCACCGTACAGCTCGTTCTCTCTCGCTCTCTTTCTTTCCGTAAGCGCTTTTGCCCCTAAAACTCCAGCCCCGAAGGCCTCGTACCGTCCGTTCGCTGATGAATCAGCCGAGAGACACTCCGCTTCCGATCCGGTCTATCGCGCCGTACCTCTCTCCTCTTCTATCTCACTTATACATATAACTATACACGCTTGCACAAGGGTACATGCACGCGCCGTTTTCACGACTTACACACACATCGAATAACTGCCGATTGTTCCGCGATTAGAGCCGGTAATTGCTCCTACGTGATTTCTAATTCCGCACTATCGAATTTCGGAGATCTCTCGGTGTGTATATTACACTATCTCTCTTGGCCACCCCCCCCCCCCCCCCCCCCCGAACTCGAGAGCAATATGCCGATCGTGGCGTACGCGTTCTAACTTATTCTTCTGCAAAAGCTCACGTAATCGCTATAATACATCCTACCTTGTACTATTCAACGGGCAAGACTTGGGTTAAGCTTGATATTTCTATATTTGTAAACTTTGTCTGGGAAAATGGGCATGCAACACGCTTGTCCACGGTTTTCGAAAATCTTTTGGGAAAATCTCAATGTTGGGAAAGCTCTTTGCGGGAGTTGAATAACCGAGATGAACCTCTGTGTACCAATAATATACTGACGATAAAATTAGGGTTTCTCTAATTACGCGGTACGTTGTTAATCTTGATGATTATGACTTGGTATTTGAATCTTTGTGGAATAGCCCTCTGTTCGCCTTTACCGCTATTCCAAGTTCGATCCCTATATTGGCGATCACTGTCGTCGAATATCCATAAGTACGGATATTCATAAATACGGATATTCAGAAGTACGAATATCCATAAGTCGAATATCCATAAGTACGAATATCCATAAGTCGAATATCCATAAGTCGAATATCCATAAGTCGAATATCCATAAGTACGAATATCCATAAGTACGGATATTCATGAGTACGAATATCCATAAGTAGAATATCCATAAGTACGAATATCCATAAGTACGAATATCCATAAGTCGAATATCCATAAGTCGAATATCCATAAGGCGAATATCCATAAGTCGAATATCCATAAGTATGAATATCCATAAGTACGGATATTCATAAGTACGAATATCCATAAGTCGAATATCCATAAGTACGGATATCCATAAGTACGGATATTCATAAGTACGAATATCCATAAGTCCAATATCTATAAGTCGAATATCCATAAGTCGAATATCCATAAGTACGAATATCCATAAGTACGGATATTCATAAGTACGAATATCCATAAGTACGAATATCCATAAGTCGAATATCCATAAGTACGGATATCCATAAGTACGGATATCCATAAGTACGGATATTCATAGGTACGAATATCCATAAGTCCAATATCCATAAGTACGGATATTCATAAGTACGAATATCCATAAGTACGAATATCCATAAGTCGAATATCCATAAGTACGAATATCCATAAGTACGGATATTCATAAGTACGAATATCCATAAGTAGAATATCCATAAGTACGAATATCCAAAAGTACGGATATTTATAAGTACGAATATCCATAAGTACGAATATCCATAAGTCGAATATCCATAAATCGAATATCCATAAGTCGAATATCCATAATTCGAATATCCATAAGTCGAATATCCATAAGTACGAATATCTATAAGTACGAAAATCTATAAGTACGAATATCCATAAGTACGAATATCCATAAGTACGGATATCCATAAGTACGAATATCCATAAGTACGGATATTCATAAGTACGAATATCCATAAGTACGAATATCCATAAGTACGAATATCCATAAGTACGAATATCCATAAGTACGAATATCCATAAGTACGAATATCCATAAGTACGAATATCCATAAGTCGAATATCCATAAGTCAAATATCCATGAGTCGAATATCCATAAGTCGAATATCCATAAGTACGAATATCTATAACTACGAATATCCGTAAGTACGAATATCCATAAGTCGAATATCCATAAGTCGAATATCCATAAGTCGAATATCCATAAGTACGGAGATTCATAAGTACGAATATCCATAAGCCGAATATCCATTCGCTGCTTATCGAAATCAATCACGAACTACAAAGGCCATCTAAAAAATTCTTGCTTCTTTGTTCATTCGTTTGTGCTCGTTTGTTTCTTTATCGATCTTCGTTACGTTCGTTTATTATAATTGTAACTTGCTACAAAGCGTGATGCCCATCAGTCTAAATCCTACCCCAAACTTCAAGCCGTGTTTCCGCGAACGATTCGTCGAAATCGATTCAGAAGTTTTCGAACTATGAACGGACAAGCATACGAGCCCTGCAGTTTTATTATACTCATAGGTATATAAAACCAACATTGCATTCCTTAAATCGATAAACGCGTTCTAATTTGCGTGTCAATTAATAATGACCAGCTGGCTCATCGATCCATCTTTAACTCTCGTAACTATATGACCCTACTGTACACGGTTCCCTATGAATATTGATATGCACACCGGGTATATACCGGTCGTGGAACGCGAGGATTTGTCGACGCGACTTTTCCGCGAACGTGCCTAGTCTCGGGCAAATAATTCATTCGTGACGGTGGCCCTATGTTTCCCGCGTATGTTCAGCAACATGAGTATGCGTGTGTGTATGTATATATATATATATATATATATCGTTGCAACAAGCAGAGCGGAACATCGCGGATACTGTATACGTATATAGCTCTTTGATGCAGGACCATTAGCGTCATGGCCGTTTAACCACTCGCGTCCGTACTAACGAGTCGCACGCGACACGCGCCCGCAAGCGCCCTCTACATTCTGCATGAAGCCTCAGAGCTCTCTCTCTCTCTCTCACTCTGTTGAACTTACGATATTGGCGTTCTCAACTCAACGGCCTCTCTTTCCGGCAGATATTTAAGGAAAAATTCAAAGACTCCGCGATCTCGCGAGCGACGTTATATTATTGAGCTCGTCTTGTGAGTCACGATCGAACGGGTTCCATTCCGTCCGCGTGTTACCCGTAGGCATATAAATATATATACAGCACCGTACAACATACTTGGGATCGGTAAAATACTCTCTAATAAAAGCCAAACGCAATTAAGTACGCGCGCGTGAGAATCTCGCGAATTCATACATCATCCGGTTGTATCGAGGCTCACGCGGATGAAACAATATTTAATTTCGACAAATCGAACGTATTTGACGATGATTATTGTATTGTTTTATCAACTTATCGCGTTAATCGTATACTTGTCGTATTGTAAGTGCTTGACGATAGTATCAAAATGATGACGGTAGTTATAATTTGAGTACGATAGGGTTGCAGTTTTACTATAACCGTGGCGCCGCGATTTAATGATGGATTCTTGTGGATTTCGACGAGACAAATCGAAAGTGAAGAATACAATTTTTTCAATATCGATATTAGTTTTCGAGATATCTAATTTTTAAATAATTTTGTTTTTTATAGATAAAATAGTAAATCTTTCGAATTACACACACACACACACACACACACACACACACACACACACACACACACACACACACACACACACACACACACATATATGTCCCAATATTCATTCATCTAAACATATACAGTGGCGTGCAAAACTTTCGAGCCAACCTTTTTTTCTCACTTATTCGATAAAATATTCAATGCCTGAACCTCTCCATCATTTCAAATATTTGAGGGAGCTATGATATGCATAACAGCGTGGTATATTATTTCGTTTGTATAGTGTATGGTTTGTGTACAGCGTCGAGCGCGTTCGGTCAGTGTGCAAAAATATTGGGCCGCTGTCTCACCTTCTCCAGCCACACGGTTTGTTTACGTTTTCTTCCGCGCTTTCTTTCGCGTTAGTTCGAAACACAAAGAACCATGAAAAAATCAGTTCTATTTCTGCCGCAATGGCGAAGCACACAAAAATTGAGGTCCGCGAAGTTGCGTTAAAACTATTTGAAAAAGGAAAGAGTTCTCGTGACATTGCAAATACTCTATCTATTGGGAAAAGCACAGTAAACCGTATTATTGCGAAATATAAATCAACAAATTCGTTGTGTGATAAAAGTCGAAGCGGTAGACCACGAAAAACTTCAAAACGCGTGGACAAAATCATTAAAAGAAAGTGCGTCCTAGATCCGCGAAAAACTGCAGCAATAATTTCGCGAGAATTACGAAGTGAAAATCTTGCTGAAATCAGTCGGAGTACGGTATCCCGACGTCTGAAGGCTGTGGGATTGATTGGGCGCGTCGTTGTAAAGAAATCACTCATTAGCACAAAGAATATGAAGGCTAGATTGAATTTTGCCAAAAAATATCAACATTGGACAGTATCGAATTGGGGGAAAGTTCTTTTTTCCGACGAATCCAAATTTCAATTGTTCGGAAGTGATGGTCGCAAGTACGTAAGACATCCAGCAGGTACCAGATACGATGTACGATATCGAATTCCAACTGTAAAACACGGTGGCGGAAATGTTAAAGTTTGAGGAGCATTTTCTGATAACGGTATTGGTCCGCTAATAGAAATCCAAGGCAATAATGGATGCTATAATGTATCGCAATATATTGCAAGACCATATGCTCCCATTTGCAAGGAAAAATATGCCGAATGGGTGGATATTCCAACACGACAATGATCCCAAACATGCTTCGCGTCTTGCGAAGAATTTCCTTGAAAGCCGAAAAGTGCGCCTTCTCGACTGGCGCAGTCACCGGATTTAAATCCGATTGAACATTTGTGGCAAGAGCTCAAGGTTCGCGTTGGAACGAAGAATCACTCCAACAAGACGGAATTATGGGATCATTTGCAATATGAGTGGGATAAGATGCCACAAGAGCGCATCTCGCAATTAATTGCGTTTATACACCGACGATGTCCTGCTGTAATCACTGCTAAGGGCATGGCAACGAAGTATTGACTCTAGAGAGAAAACTAAACCATGTTTTGTTATTTTTAAAATGTTTTGTTTTTTGTTTTCATACGCAATAGTCTATGGCCCGATACTTTTGCACAGTCATTAAATAAAACTGTTGGATAATTAATTGTTGAAGCGTGATATTACTGTTAATACCACATTTTTTTTTAATATCAATCATCTCAACGCTAATTACAAGTGTCATCACTCGTTTCTATTTCCCGTCCCATCGTATTTCTATGCAATATCCACGAAAATTAGGGTGGCCCGAAACTTTTGCACGCTACTGTATATCTCAGCCACATATATCCCAGATATTCATTCATTTAAGGGAGACTTTGTCCTTGAAATGCAGCGGGAGATGTTAGCGACTCAACATGAGCAGCTAGAAGAAGAGGAGGGATGCCTCTATGGACCAGGCATTGCCGATTAGCGGTAATTATAAACACATTTTTGTAAACACATTACAAAACCTTAAACGCGTTTTTCTCGAAAACACGTTTCTAAAAATAGCTGACATTCTCCTGATCGCTGTAATTAACATATCGATCTGAAATTTGGAGAGCATACTCAGAAAATATGTCTTCACGGAATGACGGGTCGTTTTTTCGATAGATACATTTTTGCATTTATTATTTATCTTTTTATGCGAAAAAAAAAACGCGAAAATTCGATATTTTTTTAATTGCCGCCATTTTCCGAACTTTGTACTAAACGAAAAACCCATCCGTCATTCCATGACCAAAGGGTCACAGATTGATAATATGCTTTGAATTTGTGTTTCAGATCAACAAAGAGGGGGCAGTGATGTCAGCCGTTTACCTCTCGCGATTTGAGGACCTGTTTTCGCGGAACTGCAACGGCCGCCATTTTGGTTTTTTTTCAAAATTTTTTTTTTTAACGTTCTGTATATCATGAATAAAAGCAAGAAAAAAATCGCACTCAAAAAGCTTTACTCGTTTCCTTTAAAAAAAATAAAATGTAAACACCTGAAATATGGCACTCCAAGGACAAAGTTTCCCTTAATCACTATATTTTTGTCTTAGGGGCTGCCCCTCCACCCCGAAAGGCTCTGCTTCTAGACTCTGCTGGGGGGTTTGACCCTTAGACCCCACCATTCATCACACCACAAAAATACGTTTCAATAAGTATTAAAAAATAAAAAAGTTTCATAATTCGATATCTTGAAAACTAATATTGATATCGAAAAATTGTATTCTCACTTTCGATTTGTCTCGTCGAGATTCACAAGAATCCGTCATTAAATTGCGACGCCACGGTTACCATAGAATCCCCGATAGGGTCAATATAATGAAATATTTTGGCCTATTCTCGTGTGACGTTTGCCATTATTCGATCAATTATTCGGGTCAACCAGTTTTTTATATTAGGTATACGTATCTCAGTGTACGAATGCATCTTAGGTATAAATTTGGTATATTAATGGTATAGTAAATATACATGTATACATGTGGGTGTGTGTGTATGTAGGGAGCTCGCCCATTTTTTCCACATCGCGCTCCCGGAATTTTTCCTCCCTCCTTTTGCTCCGGGAGTACTTATTCTCCGGAGAAACGTTATTAAAGATTCAGGGATTCCTATTGTACCCGGAGAAAGGCTCATAAACCGAATGGCGCGCCCGGTGCCGGACGATTCTTTAATTTGTTTAAGCGATGCGACAGCTTCGCTAAGAGAGAGCGAGGGAGAGAAATGGCGAACAAGAAAGAAAAATGTACCTTGGAAGCTGCGTGCGTGTGTGTACAAGTAGCAACGCAAAATGTGAAAAAGAAGGCAGGCAAGGGCCCGATCTACTTTTCTCGCCTCCAAGAAGCTTTTGCAAGGACTCGCCAGTAGATGCTCGCGCGCCGCCACTGTGCGACATAAAAACACCGTAAAAACTTCCTTCTCCATAACTTGAAGCTTTATACCTCATCCCTCGCGCGCGTTCTCTCTCCACTCATCTCTCCGAACTTACTTCTCTTTTCGCCGTTTTATTTATCGATCGAGGCGAGGAGAGAATCTTGCCTGATACACGCGCTTATTTCGTTTATCCTCGCCATCTTCGGGCTCTCGGGCCACGCTTGTCAGGACGTCACCGAAATTGGCATCGTTGCAATGAAAATCCATTTTCTTGGAATGACCAAATTTTCTTTCCGCCAAATTTGCAGCAACGCGGGGTCTATCTATTTTTGAGGATGTGCAAAAAAAGATGGTAATTATGCAGTATGAGGACTTTTCCGAAAAACGACGGGACATTTTTTTTTCACCGTCAAGTTGTTTATTCCATTATATTGAGTGATATTCCGTCGAGGGAGGCTGACATTTCCCATTAATTTCATAAGTTATGGGGTTTTGAAGTTCGCGGAAACTCATGTAGAGATTGACCGTTGGGCCTGGGACGGGCCTTTACAGTTAGCCTTTCTAGAATATTGGGCCGTGAGTATTTACCAATGAGGTGCCTTTGTAGAAATGATAAGAACGGCCCGATATCGGCCAACAGAGCCAACAATTATTGGGCCAATGACTCAATTCATTGTAGCGCCAATGTTGGTGATTGCACTTGGCCCTATGTGGGCCCTCGAGGGACTATGTAGAAATTGACCACTGGCTCTATGATGGGCCTTCACAGTTGGGCTATCTGGAAGTTAATCTATCTAGAATATTGGGCCGTGAGTTTGTTTGGGTTTGTTTGGGTGCGTGATAAATATTCAACCTATATCGGGCCAAGATTGGCCCGAGATTGGTACTTATGGATACATATTTCATGGAACAACCTTGAAATAAATTGTGATTTGCGTATATGACAGGTTTCAAAATTGGCATATTTTACTTACTTATGTTGGTTATTTACAAATGCCAATAATAGGCCAAGACTTGATTACAAAAACTGAACTACAAAATATAGACGATTAATATATGACGTGCCAGTTATTTGCCTATTCTGGCACAATATACAGATAATGAATAACCCAAGGCTTAAATAAAATAAAAGCAGATATGGTCTGACCCACTTAGCCAATAAAGGGCTTAGATTAATTAAATGTAATTTCCAGTATTTTAGCATTGCCAGCTTTAAAATTGGCAAATTTCGATGAACTGTCACGGCTGTTTAGTAGTTTTAACAGATGGGCCCGGATAGGTTCTAGTAATGGGCTGATATTGTGCCAGTTCTCAATTTATAACGGAACAATAATGGGCCAATGTAATTGCTTGTATTTTGGCATTACTAGTTTTTAAATTGGCAAATATAGTTCAACCATCACGGCTATTTATTGGTTTTAAACGATGGGCCGATATTGTGCCGGTTTTCAATTTATAACGGAACAATATTGGGCCAATGGAATTGTCAGTATTTTAGTATCCCCAGTTTTTGAATTGGCAAATTTAGTTTAACTATCACGGCTGTTTATTAGTTTTTAAAGATGGGCCAGGACAGGCTTTAGGGATGGGCCGATATTGTGCCAGTTTTCAGTTGAGAGCGGAACAGTAATGGGCCAATATTATTTCTCTTTTGTTGGTTTATACGATGGTCCCAATATTAGCCTGATCGTAACATTGGGCAACTCATCGCAACCTCTACATGGGAACACGTGATAAAATAGGGAATTTAAAACTATTTCGACGCCTATATTAGAGAGTTTGTTTGGGTTCGTTTGTTTGGGTTGGCCGTTAAGAAACACGTAGCTGCTTAGCGACAACAAACAAGAGGCATCGAAATATTACATGTTTCTGGAAACTTCAAAACCCCATAACGTATGGAATTAATGGGAAATGTCAGCCTCCCCCGACGGAATATCACTTACTATCATGAAATAAACAACATTGTGGCGAAAAAGAAATGTTCTCGTCGTTTTTCGGAAAAGTCCTTCGGAAAATTACCAAAAAGATTTTAGATGGAAATAAATTAATGGAAATATATGGAAGAGTTTCGTTGCATCACGGGGATGCGAACTTCAAGACAATTTCCATCGTTTTTAACAGTCTCGAGTCGTTGGGCGCCTTCCTTAATTTGACACATGCACCGTATTCAACTGCCCGGATCAAATATGGTTCTGCCCAAACTTTTGAAACGTACATATCCGTGGAGGTGGGTTCGATTTGTCGAGAAAAAAAATGTAAGCACGATCGATCAGACGTTATCGTTCAATCGATCGCGATTGACTCGGCGCTTCGCGAAGCTTACCAGATGCAAGAATTCACGGACCGCGATTACATTGCCTCGTCAGCGTTATATGAAAAAAGGGAAGGAGCGATATATATATATATACCGAACGAGATCGTAGCCATGTGTGTGTCGTTGAGCGCGTAGCACCACCCAAGGCAGGCTGTATCAGGCTCGATGCATAATGAGAAGCCAAGAAAGTAAGCGAGAAAAGGGAAAAGAGTCAAAGGATCGTTTGACGTACCGAGAGTAATTGGTACAAATCCATCATATCGTTCGCGCAGAGGCCACCCCTTAAGTAGTTGTACCACCGCCGTACACAACCATGCTTATATACAAACGTGTACCGTAAAACATCTCTCGTTGAATAATACCTCGAATGGACTGCATCTGTCTTGGCGAGTTTCTTGCCTTCCCTCGGATATATAGACAGCCGCTAAACTTTTTTCCCCTCTTATATCCGAACGGAGTCGTATCCATTCTTGATGCGACGTACCTCTCGACGATCCAGAACAAGACGAGAGAAAACTTCTCGGAGTTTCTTTTCGAGCTTCGACGGTATTCGATCATTCTCTATTTTTTTCTATTTTTTTCAGCGAACCCGAGTCAAAAAATAAGTAATGCTGGTCGTTTTGATTTTCTCGTTTTCTAAGCCTAAAATTGTGTGATTCGGTTTGAGGATTTTTTTTAAATACAGGAAAGACCAGGTCTCTCCTTCATTTGGATCTGGTAGCTGAACATCAAAATTATTGGACACGTATGTTTGTGTATACATAAAATTCACGATTCGCCAAAAAAAGTCGAAATAGCATCCAAAATACCTAAATCAGCATTATGGAAGAAGAAAATTAAATCCAACGGGGACAATCTAGTATTCCGTTTTTGGTAACGTGCGCCGTGCAGAAATTTGTCCAGAAATCCCGAGATCCTACCCAGTCCCTATGGGGATTTGATAGGAACCCCGCACGTAGGGAGTCCACATTGGAATCCAAGTGTTTTTCGCGCTATTTCCCAATTGGCGTTTGGAATTTTTTTAAATTTGGAATGCTCAAGCGGAATTTGTTGAATGTCCCAAAAAATATCCTTTGGTGATATTGTGTTCAAATTTGTTGGGGACTCCCAAGATGCACGCACATCGCCATAGAAATTCGCTTGGGACACCGCACATAGGAAGTCCTCATTGGGATCCAATTGAATTCCGTTGATAGATGAACGCCGTTGGAGAATTGTTACCACGTTAGAATCGAAAATATGTGAGAAGTCGTGAGAAAAAAACTCGACATGTTGAAATGTAACCTACGCGCTTGGTGAATGTGTGGTGAATTAAGGTAACGGTACCAATGCTTGGACGGGTCCCACTGTTCGGACAGTAGTTCGAATATTTCACTATATTAGCTATATCATTGATAGGTAACGAAAAGTGACGCTTGCATTCTATTCAGCCTTCAATTGTTCATTGATTTTTGGAAAACTGTACGCTAATAATGAATTTTAGTAGTAAAATTGACGAGTTATGTTAAGGGGTTACCCCCACTTGCGATTTTGAAAAAGTCGATTTTTTTATTGCATTTTTTTGAAGTATAAGTATCTGAGAATATGTCCTGAAAATTTCAAGTCGATCCGAACAAAATTGACTGAGATATGAGCGTTGAAAGAGAAGAATCCGCGTTGAAAGAGCGTTGAAAGAGAAACTTTAAACGCGTTTTTCTCAAAATGGCATTTCTGAAGTCGGTGACCAAGATTACTCGAACACTAATGAACCGATCTTCTTGAAATTTTGCAAGCTTATTTAATACATAAAAATGTAGTATTTAATCGGTCGATTTTTTTTTTCGAAAAAAAAAATGGCCGTCTTATAGCCAAAAAACGGCCGTTTTTTTTCGTTAAAATCGAACCATTAACTTTGACTATCCGCCATATTGTGAAAAATGAATATTTTTTAAAATCCTTCGATTAAAGACTAGTTTATACTTATATTTGACTAAATCCATCCGCATTTTTTTCTTCAGATGATCCACTTCGCCGCAATGTTGGTCACCGCAAACCGTGTATATAAAAACATTATTTCATTGACGGCCATTTGCCAGGAAACAATGTAATATTTTTCAATAAAAAACATTACTGAAAGTTCTTCAAGATGTGTTCTTTAAGATGGTATATTGATCGATTAAAAAAGTTTTCTAGTTTTCTTTTAAAAAATTCATAAAAAAGGGCTTTTTTTACGCTACAAGTAACGCCTTAACGAGTCCGCGTCAGTCATGTCATGAATGCACTTTTCTAAACCGAAGAGCTGAGGAGTTACAATAATTTGTGATAGCAATAGAGGTCTATTTTTTATCGATTTCCAGACTAGACTTGTGATCAATCGAAAGCGAATCGAACCGACTTTTCGAAACCGTCGTTACATTTTGGTTTGTAGAAGGTTTTATATAATAAATTCAGCGTCTCACTCATTGGGACATCTATCCCACGCATGTACCACGGTCGAATCTCGTGTCCGATTACTGATACGAGAGAACGTAGCCGCAGAGACCGAATCGCCGGTCGCCAAGTGTTGACAGTTCGTTTCGCTGTGTACCTCGTGATAAATGATTTATTAAGCTTAGTTTGTGATTTTGGACAAAGAAGTGAAGAAAAAGATAAAATCAATTTAGATAATATAATAGATAACATAACTAGTCGCGAGGCAAACAAAGTTTGTGGTTATGTGGTTATAGGGACGTGTCCCATAATTGGGACATGATAGTGTCCGAACATAGGTACGTAACACTAACAGCTGTCCGAAAATCGGTACACTTGGTACTATTGAACATTTAAATGTATGAAAATAAACATATTGAAGTTTGCGGTAGTATTGTATGTGTTTTGAAAACTAGAACTTACGAGCTTGACGTTAGTTCCGGTTATTTTTGTTTTAGACGGTCCACAAATGAATAATAAACCCGATAATCTAAGGATGCTCTTAACCGTCCGAGCATCAGTACCTTTACCTGATGTCAAAGTACAGTAAAATAAAAAATAAAAAACGGTTGTTATAGTGTATGCTTAGTGAGGTGATTCAAATTGACGTTTTTTTCAGTGAATTATACTTTTTCAATATAAGATTTATACTTTTTAAGATCTACTCATGCTGTAAACCTATATATTATGTTTAGAAAAGGCAACGCACAGAATGCGATGGAATCCATCAAGAATCGTATTAGATTGTATTTGATAATGTGTGAATCATTTAAGATCCAAATTGTATTTGTACATTGGTTTCCAATGAGGAGTTCCGATTAGAATCCAATGTACGAGCATGGCGTTTCAGAATAAGGATCCAATGCAATGACGCATTGGATCCCTATCAGGAAGTAGCGACAAGTATGGGAATCCAATTGGACCGCTTCGACAATTTCCGCAAGGGCCGGCGTATACATTCGTGGTTTTAATGGAGAAAAGGGACATGAATAGATGAAACATAATTCATTACGATTAGGAATTAGCAATAAAACTTATTTCTCATTCAATTACACTTCGGAGTACAGCTGATTCGTATTTGTTCAATATTTTATTTTTCATCAGTTAAATATGATTGCCACGAGGTAAGAAACGTTGCTGTCGTGTAGTGTCCAAAACCACATATATGTACATATATATAAATTGATATAAGGAAAAAATTTCTTTAACCTATGATATTTATATAATGTTGATTATCAGCGCACACACACACACACACACACACACACTCACACACACACACACACATATATATATATATACATATATATATATATATATATATATATATATATATATATATATATATATATATATATATATATATATATATATATATATATATATATATATATATATATATATATATATATATATATATATATATATATATATATATATATATACACATACACACGTGCATGTAACGATGGCCAGGGAGAATACTTAAATCCAATCAATTCCCGATTGTACGGGCGTGAAGCTTTTGATCGTCAAGGGCGAAAGAGGGAGAGAGAGAGACAGAGAGAGAGAGAGAGAGAGAGAGAAAGAGAGAAGTTCGACGAACACATTTCGATATTACACCGAGCGTCGTAATAATCGAGGAAGAGTTGGCGAGCAAGAAAATATATCTCGTTGTACCTGTAACACCTGCGAGCGAATATAAAACGCGCGCGCGCTTGCTCCGGGGAGATTGCGCATCCGTCGGGGCGCGTCGTGTTGCAAATAAGCGACCGAGGGAGCGAATATCGAAGGTCAAACCGGTATATCCCTCGATCTTTCCGATCCTCGGTTGCTCCTGATGCGCGATGTCCGTCCGAGCGGGCGCGCGACTGGTGAGTGAATCGGAGGGCAAGACGAGACCTAGTGAGCGAGCGCGGCCTCACGAGTTAAATATAAAGGAGGCGAGCGTACCGCGACCCGAAACAACAACTCCGAGTCTTTCAGGTGCACCTCTATACGCGTCTTCTCTCTCTCTCTCTCTCTCTCTCTCTCTCTCTCTTTCACTCTCTCACTCTCTCCCTCTCCCTCTCTTAATCTTCGTACTTCCTTCTCGCTCGCGTAATTGCGCCGGAACACGTGTTACAGACGTCGGACCCGACCGCGACTCTCGGTACGGAAGACTCCAGCTATCGCGTACGTCGACGCGAAATAATTCGAATTTCATTGGATTCGATCGAACTTGCGCGAACAAGTCGTTCAACGGAACGTATCTCATTTTTTTTATTCGACATCTGCAATTTTCACCCAAGCAGATCTTATTGTTTCTCACGCTCTTTCTCTCTTATTCAATCGATGAACATGTACTAAACAAAAAGAACAATTTATTTCCACCGACCTTCACTGTAACTCACCTACTGAAAGTCCTTAAAAAAAGCAAACCCGTTATGTTTCGTGAAAAACTGAATGTGCCGCGAGGCGAAAGAATATCTCTTCAAACCGTTTTCCTCGTAAATCCAACTTCTCTCGAAGCTTGTAACAATATAAATTTCTCTCGACTATGCGATGGAAAAATGAGTACAGCTTATAAACTTGATTTTCTGGTAAACCGCGTTGCGTCTACTTGCAGCTGTGTGTTGTACACATAGATGAATTGCGCTCCACGGTGGTATATATATATATGTTTATATACATTCACACATGACGCAGGAAACGTAGAGAGGAAAGTTATAGCTTCGCAATCGATAATCGTTCGTTTGAGTTATTGAGAGATCGGCCCCGGGCAGAGCGTATAATTACGATCCGCAAAGTGATTATCAGCAATCCGTATACATACGCACGCACACGTCTAATGGTTCGTTCTGGGAGGAACAGCTAGAACGAGGCGATTGTAGCGAGAAGATGAAAAAAATATAAGAATGAAGCTGAGAGCTAGAAGAGAATAAGAAGAATACGAATGTAGTACACGCACATATGTACATATATGTATATAGATATAGGAAAACGTGGTTTTGATGTCCTCGAGGGCCTCAATATCTTCAAAATCCACCTTTGGACAAAGGTAAGCATGTGCATGTGAATATCATGTCCAGAGTAGTTCCGTTGCTAAAAGCAGTTTTTCAATTCGACAAAATGGAGGAGACTGGCGCTTGCGTGACGGATCGGTCGAGGCTGTGATATAAAGGGTCAAAATTTAGATTAGCTAGAACTAAAATTGAGTAGTAAGTGGAAAATGTACTGTGAAGACTGTTCCTGGAAGCGTCTGAACCGGTGAGAAAATAAAAACATCTTGGAAAGTGGTAGACACGAGTCAAGCCATCGAGATTGCTGAAAAGCTAGAAAGTGAGGTTAGACTCACACAAAACAAACATGAGCAGCAAGTGTCCAACAAGGATTTTGAAGACCTCTGTATCTTCACAATCCACTTTTGGACTTTTGTAAACATGTCCATGTAAATATGTCCAGAATAGTTCCGTAGCTGAAAGTTCATTTCAGCTAAATGGAGGAAGCGCTAGCGTGACGGATCGTTCGAAGTTTTGCTGCGACATAAAGTGTCCAACCATAGGGGAAAATTAAGTAGTGAGTAAGAAATTTACTCTGAAGACCGTTCCTGAAAGCTTCTAATTGGATGAGAAAATGAAAACATCTTGGAAATTGGTAGATACGAGTCAAGCCATCGAGATCGGTGAAAAGCTGGAAAGTGAGGTTAGACTCACACAAAACAATTATGAATAGCAAAAGTCCAACAATGCGCCAAAACTCGGTCACGAAAAATGATGAGAAAATAACGGACCATTTGACAACGAAAAGCTATATACAACTAAATTTTAGGACCGTCCTCAAAACAGTCAGATGTGCAAATGGCACAACTGACGTTTTTGACAGATACAACGGGCTCAAAATATCCTTTTCCCACACATGCATATGTGAGTGGAGACTTTTAGCAAAACAGAAGGGCGCAATTCCAATTGTTCCAAGTGATGACAGACGTCAGTTGCGCCTTAAGATTTCCCAGCAGTCGACGTACATACGAACCACGTTGGCACAGCATGAGTATAGAGTCGAGTGTACTCTCTCTTCTCTTTCCTTTTCTCGCTGCTGCTGCTGTTGCGCTGCGGCTGCTGCTGCTGCTCCGCACACTCATAAATCTAGAAGCAAATAATTGCTCGGACCGTAGCTCTTTCGGTCAGATCGAGCGCGAGAGTAAGTCCCTGTCGCTGTGCGCGCTGTGCCGGTGGTGGAGTGTTGATTTAACGCTTCGTCCAAAGGTCGTGCGAGCCCCACTGCGCGCTGACTCGTCCAAAGATTCACGGCATAGAGTTCGATACGCGAGAATACACCGCTTTTTTTCCTTCCTATCTCCACTTCCGGTTGCCGGGTATACATACGCGAGTTTTATACGTTTTTTTCCACCGTACGCGCTTTTTTAGTTTCATCATTAATTTCTCGCAGCTGATTTAATTTTTCGTGAACGGAATTGGGTGCGGAAAATTTTGGAATCGTGGCAGCCGTCAACCAACTTTTTTTTACACATGAGTGTCTTCCGAACGGTTTATAGTCGATGCAACTCGTCACTTTTTTTTTTTTTGAAAATTTCTGAGGCACTTTAAAAAAATCGATTTTTGTTGCCTTTTTCGACAGTTTATACTTTCAAGAATATCCTGTTAAAATTTAAAGGCCGTATCTCTATCATTTTATCTTGCAAAAAACGATAGTTAAATCTTTAAACGCGTTTTTTTCGAAATGAGATTTTTCAAATTTGCTGAAATTGTAACCCAAAGAGCAATTATCCCATTGACTTGAAATTTGAACTGAGTACTCTTAAAAATATTTACTCTACAATGACTTATGATATTTTTGATTGGATGAAAATTGACGATTTGGCATTGAAAAAAACGACCATTTTATAGCAAGAAAACAGACTTTTTTTATAACTACGCCATTTTGTTAGATTTTGATATTTTTCGAAAATCCTACGTCATTGTACAGTTTACCTTCCAGTTTAGCGACATTTTTTCCTTTTTCGGTTTCAGCTACTCAATCGGCCGGAATCATGTCAGCAGTGAAGGAACTTTTTTTCGGCGCCTCCGAAGGCCACGCCTAATTCGCTTGTATCTCAATATTTTTCTATGATAAAATTATGTGATATAGGTCAAATATAGCCAAATATATTCTTAATTTTCCGAGACATTTATTTGAGCTCTCTCTCCCCAAAAAATTTCCGAAAATCACCCAAATTTTCAGCGTTCACACTGAAATTTTCAGCGTTCCCCTTAATAAATATGTGGTAAACATGCAAAGATCGTATGTTTTAATAATTCATCAAAAAGAAATTCCCAAAAAAGCGAAGGACAAAAATAGCTGTCACGTGGGATGACCCCCTTAAAAAAAGCAAAGAAAATGATCAAAAGATGAGTAGCCGCTTCACGAGGACGAAGAAGAGGGAGTGAGACGAAGAACATGATTCCACGAAGTTTTGACTTCGTCCGGACGGTCATCCCTAGGTTCTCTTATCATATCGTGACCACTGCAGGTATAACGGTCACTCAACTCGACCCTTCTCTCTCTCTCTCTCTCTCTCTCTCTCTCTCTCTCTCTCTCTCTCTCTCTCTCTCTCTCTCTCTCTCTCTCTCTCCCCCCCGCTCTCTCTCTCACCCCCTTTATGCACAAACACCTTCGTCCCACAAAACACAACTCTTTCCGGCTGGCGAGCGAGAGAGAAAAAGCGAGACGGAGTATTCGTGGTTGCAGCTATGTGTGCGTTGATAAAAAAAGAAAAGGAGAGAATAAAAAAAAGGATTACGAACGATCAAACGCTGCGCTCTTTCGCGCCGTCGGCGCAGCGTCACAGGCCAGTACCGGGAAGTTTTCACCGTCAGTTGCCGGCCGTATAACCAACGCGAGATGACACTCGAGACGTTGCTAAATATGCATACAATATAAAAGAGACAGTGAGGGAGATAAAGGGAGAGAGACGAAGACGAAGACGCCGAGACACTTTCAGTGGCATACTCCTTCGCCATAACGCGACAGAACCGCGTATATACATATTTTTGGCATTCTCTAGCTCATTTCGTGGCACATCTAGCAAAAGCTGGCGAGACGTATCTCTCGTCAAAAGAGCTGGTGTTGCGATCGTCCAACGAGATTTTGCGAGAAAAGACATAGAGAGGAGCCGCACTCTTTCGCGGTAAAACCGACCGAGCATCGGAAGAGTTTGGATATTTCTTAGCTAGAAGGAAACTCCGAAAAAAATGCACAGATGAGAACGTACCAGGTCTACTCCGGGAATTTCTGACCCTTGCACTCTAGTCGTCGTGTCTATAGGAATATCCATAATCGACAGAGAGAGCGAGAGATTGATTAGTTCAATGTTTCACGTACCAAAGAATAATGAAAAGAATAATAATAAATAATAAATAGTGAAAAATAAAACATCAAAAACGAAAAATCGGAGACAATAAATAAAAATAAATAATTCGGCACGGAAAATAACGCGGGCTTAAAAAGTTGACGAGTACATGCTCCGTGCTTCCGAGTCGTGTTGAAGTTTGCATCGCTGGCATGCAACGAAAACTCTTTATCTTTCCATCTTTTCATTTTTGCCATCTAAACGCCTTTTTCCGGGTTTGGATTGTGGACCCCTAAAAAGGATGTTCCAAAATGCCTCAGTGCTCTTTGGAAGCTAAATGTCGTGCAACCTTCAACATCATGCTTTCGATACATCCTTGGTTGTAATTATCATTGTTCGTTTCTAAAGCGAACATTGACAGCTCAAAATTTTTGCTCCAGGAATAAAAATAGAGTCATGCGAGAAGTGCACTATTGGTTATCAGTCCGAAACTGCCGATTAAGGTAGTACCTCCACAGAAGAGTTGAATTAAGAAATGGTTGAAATTTGACATATATGTTATTTAATACATTATCCAAACATCTGTGCAAATTGAATAGGTTTGACCACCCCAAACCTGACATAGTTACACTTAAAGTTGGCTTGGTTTACACGTAACAAATGCGTTATGATGGACAAACAGAGCATCATTAATTCTACCGTCAAAACTAAAATTAAGAAATTGATAAAAAACGAGGATAAGCTAGAGTAAGATATCACGAATAATGTGAAAAAAATGAGAATGATTCACCATCTAGTTTCCAAGATATAACCATGAGAAGCCCTCACAATTTTGGTGCAAAGCCTGGCAAAGCCTGAAAAAAAAACAATTGGGGCAAAGCCTGGACAGTCCCGGCAAAAAGTTTACTGGCAATGGTAGATCGAAAACACAATATAAAATATATTTTACGGCAATAAATGATATCCATCGTATTATCTACTAGTACCGAGTCAATATTGCGTAGTTTTTAATTTTATTTATTACTAATTGAACCAGTTATCAATCTTTTAAACATGAACATAGTATGTAATCTTTTGGTTGAGATTTTCGCAGAGGAACTACCTTAAGGCCTTGTATACGCGATTTCACCGATTTTCGAAGGTACTTTTCTAGACGCTGCTAAAAAAATGATGCATATATTGACAACATTTTTTTTACAGATAATTTATGCACATCGTTAAGTATACGCAAAAAAATCAGAAATATTAACAAATGGCGGAGATATAACATAATAAAGCAATGTATTTCTTTTGCGCGCGCGTTGATGGTGAAAGTTCTCGGCATCGATGTGAGTGTCTGAAAAAATGAACATATTCATAATTGCATAATGAATGTATCTTTAGTGTGAACCAACAATATTATTTTTTAAAAAATATTATAATAAAAATACGAAACTTAAATTTTTTTACTCAAATTTCTGTCGGTATTTTATTTTTTATATTTTTTGTGTCATTGAAATTGTTGTTTCTGTGCTTCACGATAGGTGATGATACTAAGAATATGTTGTAAAAATTTCAAAGCGATCTGAACCTTCGTTCAAGAGTTAGAACTTTCACAAGGTTCAAAAAAGTGAATCGTGGAAAAACGGCTTTGAAGTTGGCGGTCGGGCGCGCCGCGCATTATAAATGCAATCTTACCTTATTTTTGGAATTTTTCAATTCTGTAAAGCTCAAAATATTCCTAACCGTTCAGACTAATGAAATCAAAGATAATTGAAAAAATGAAAAATTTTGATATTTCTCGCGTATATAAGACCTTAAGGGGGGATTGTCTTTTTTTTCGCAAAATTTACCGCTTTTTGGGAATTTTTTTGTGAAGAAAGTATACAACGGAAAACTTGTGAAACTTGGCATATAGTTTTATTGATCTGTTTCCTACATACAAAAAAAATTTTAAACAATTTCATCAAAAAATCCGCCTCCCACCCCCCTCGACGCGCGATGGTCCTTTTTTGATGGTGTGCACGATTACAGCCTTCACGTTCATCCTGCAACAAAAACCCAAAAAGCATTTTACTTTAGACACATATAGCTATCGTTCGATGAAGGGAAAAAAAATTGACGATTTGGTGACGTTTTGAACTTGAAGTATCGATTTTGCGAAAAAAATTGATCGATTTTTTGTTATAAATAAAAAACTATTAAACGTATTGCTTTTTTGCTTCATCAAACGATAAAAGGATGTCAGCTGAGCATTCTGTCCAAATTTGAAGGCAATCGGTTGAATAGTTTTTGAGAAATCGTGCACACCATCAAAAAAGGACCATCGCGCGTCGAGGGGGATGGGAGGCGGATTTTTTGATGAAATTGTTTAAAAATTTTTTTGTATGTAGTAAACAGATCAATAAAACTATATGCCAAGTTTCACAAGTTTTCCGTTGTATACTTTCTTCACAAAAAAATTCCCAAAAAGCGGTAAATTTTGCGAAAAAAAAAACAATCCCCCCTTAATTCCTGATACCGTAGAGGTACATTTGCTGTCGCTAGAAAACGAGTCTCCAGGTTTTGTGCTGGCAAAAGTCGTACCACTTGGCTTGGGATACCTGAGCATAGTTTATTATCACTCACGAAGTTATATGCACGTACGTGAAATCCTGCACAAGTGAATAGTGACAACGTCAGGTGAGAAGATCTTGGTGGTGTGGGCGATACATTTACATACACATACACAAATCAAAACGAAGGATAGATATTCCATCCTTCGCTTCGGTAATATATACTCCATATCGGGCAGGAAAAGGTTGGCCGGGTGTCATGCTCGAAAAAAAATGTTCAGTCGCGGGTACCGAGAGAGGCGCGATACGAGAGAATTCGCGTGTTTGCTGCAAGCACTCTCTTATCGGGTATTACTCTTGCAGCCGAGGTAGACGAGATTGCGCCTTCTAAGCGTGAGCTTTTTTTCGTCCTGACTCCCTCGTATCCGCCGAAGACTCTTGGCTCTCTTGTACACGTGTAAACGTGTGTTAGAAATGTTGCGTTTCCCACTGGCGTCCGGAGCTTTTACGTTTTCCTACGTGTCGCTCGGCCTGTATCTCGCTTGTCTCACCGAGTGCACAAGCCTCGTGATAAAAATGACAAAGCTACTTATCATGCACTCGAATATCATCCACTTCGTGTGCCTAACGCGCGCGCGCAATGTACCACGATAATTCGAGAGTAGCGGTGACTGTAAAACGTCGAGGAAATATAACGAGTGCGGGACTCACGAGCCGGAGAAAATTCAAGTGCTTTTATCCGTTCATGATAGAATTTTATTCGTAAGCAAGAAGAATTATAAACGACAGGATGCAATACACTGGAGGAAAAATCATTGATCCAAGATCATTGGTGTTATTGAATCAAATTCAATAACGTTGATTCAATTGTAAAATCGTTGGTGTAAATAATCGGATTTATTAGTTCAAACAAAACGCTATTGACTTTAATAACATGATGAAATTGAAAGTTTTTTTGCATTCAAAAGATAAATTGTTAGCCGAGAACAATATATTATTGAAACTATCTAAAAAAATGATCGCGAACGAATTATATAGTTTTGAATGCGTTTTCTGCAACGAACGAAAAAAGCGTTTCAATTCATAAGCCGAATATTGTTGATTCGAGTACACGAGAAAAATTGAATTTCGCTCGTTTGATTGAGATAAAATTTCTATTGAGTAAGTAATTTCTTACTCAATTGAGTAAGTAAGGTAGATGATTGCATACTGAAAGTAACCCCAATAAAATTTGGCCCCTCAACTCGCCCCAACCCTTAGAAATAGGGGTTGAAAACTTAAAAATCGCTGTATCTCGATAATTAATAGCCCGATCAAAAAAAATTTCAAACAAAAGTTCTTTGCAATAATAAAACTCGCATAAAGTTATCTGACATCCAACCCCCTATCTTTGAAAATAGCGGCACAAAAACGATTCGAAAATTCGGGGTTGATGCGTGTGCGAGCGCACTGAAAAAAAAATCATTGACCCATTATCATTGGAGTTATTGAATGAAATTTTGTTGATTCAATTGTAAAATTGTTTATGTAAATAATCGAATTTATTCGTCCAAACAAAACGCTATTGACTTCAATAACATGATAAAACTGAAAGTTTTTTTCATTCAAAAGATATATTGTTAGCAGAGAACAATATATTATTGAAAGTATCTCAAAAATGATCGCGAACAAATTATATAGTTTTGAATCCATTTTCTGCAACGAACGAAAAAAGCGTTTCAATTCATAAGCGGAATATTGTTGATTCGAGTACACGAGAAAAATTGAATTTCGCTCGTTTGATTGAGATAAAATTTCTATTGAGTAAGTATGTTTTTTAATTTTTGTCACCATATCCGATATTGATTTTCAAGTACATTATTTGTTAAAATATTAATATTTTATTTTTAATGAAAAATATCGAGCAAATGTCTGAATTGGTTAAAAAATTATGCGAAAATATAATTTGTTTCTTGCACATTTGGTTGAAAACATTCAACCAAATCATGGCCAAGCGCCACCGAAATTATAGGTGTGAGGAAACTCGTAGTTCTCGGAGTAACCGCTAGAAGCCGCACGCGCGCTCGTTTCCCGTAAGCGTAGCGCGAACCGAAAATCTACTTAAACGCCGGAGAAACTCTAAAGAGTATAGCTTCTTGGCCTGTGGCTAAGATCAAAGTGTAGTATCTGTTCTTATCAGTTGAGTATCTGACATTCTCTCCTTGGATATTCCATTGGATATCTGATATTCTCTCCACTATTATCGTTGATGAGCATTCTAATGCTCACTTCTTATTTAAGATTTAAACCAAATTGAAAAACTTACGTCTCATGGCATATTCGTTTCGATGTAGTAAAGAAATAATTCATTCTATTGATTATATTTATGTACGAAATAAAAAATGTTGTAGCAACTGCTTAATTGCTATTGGCCGCTAAATTAAATACTACTTGACTATTTGTCTATTTGTAATTTAGCGAAAAAAAAGATCGCCTGAGGATAGACTTGAGTTCTGGTAATTCCTGGGATGTCGTCTTTCTTTTTTCTCCCTCGTCGCTCTCGCGTGCGGGCCGCGTTTAACGAAACGCGCCGCCCTACGAACAGAGAGGGGTCAATATTTGTGGTACTCGTGAGGAACCTGAGGGCTCTTGAAAACATCCGATCGGATGGATCGAGAGTGCTCATGGGTCCACCAGATGGTTCTACCAGGGATCGAGCCTCTAAATGGTTATGCATTTAAGTGATAACTGTAGTCAGACTTTTCACGCTGGCCGGACCATTTTTATCTTACACTCAAATGGATTGGCAAGGTACTGGGTCGATGTAAAATCGTACGATGGTCGCAAATTTTCTCGGGTGTGATCGGGTACGTATTGAAAAGTTCGCGATTGGCAAAAGATCATGCATCGACAAATACCTTACTGAATCGATTGGACTAGGGAATTAAAATCGGTCCCGACCGATTGGTCTACCCCGAGAGAAATGTATGGCGTTTTCAACCATATTTTTACAATATTTTATATTTCTCTAAGGGGCAATAATATTTCATAGCCATAGTTACTGCCATAGTAAAAGTCTAGAACTGCTTATTGATATTTTAGCTGTTGCATGAATTATGTACATATGTTAACCACAACCAACAACCTTACACCCATACGTTTATCGTTCTGTGCTATATGATATAGTAGGTTTTCATAAAATTGATATCCCCTGACACTATGAAAAATTTACCCCATGACCCTTATAGTGAACAGGACTGAAATACATATACATTGATTGAAAATGTTTCCTGTGATTTGTGACGATGTTCATAGTGATTTTACCATATTATAAGATACGACCTGCTATATTCGTATTTGGTGTGTTATTCAGGAGTTCTTTCAATACATCAGCCCGTCTACTAAATGCATAGAATGTTTCATAAATGAAAAATAAAATAAAA